>VDFB02024879.1:0-72072 GCA_007258455.2 Sequoia sempervirens
ATATGGAAGCATCATGTTCACATTCCCTTATGAACTGTTCGGAACATCCACTGAATTCCATTGTAGCAACTTAAATTTCTTTTGTTCTCCCAACAGGATGGTAGGATCTTGGCTCTGATACCACTGTCCGAACCCTGATGGTTCTCAATACGAAACCCTAACCGAAACTGAGGTTTTTTTGCAAGTTTGTGTTTTTTTGTATTTTGATCATATATTGCCAATGGTTTGATACAACAATATAATGCCGCAAAATAGGAGATGTTGCAATAATAATTTTTTTACTCAAAACTGAAATTGCAATGGAAATACACAGCTGAAAATTCCAGATTTTTATACCAGCTTAAATACTCATTATTTTCATAATGTATTGACAACCCAGTTCATAAAATAACCCCTATTATCTAAAACAACAATACCCAGAAAATCTAGGAGTCACAATTTATAAACTCACAGGTAAACGTGCCTTGAAACCCTCTGATCAGCTACAACAGACTTCATATCAGCATACTGGCAAATTCTGGAAATGATCACAGCAAGAGAAACCCTCTCAAAATGTCGATGAAGCAACACCAACCAAGCACATCACTGTAGCGAATCACTGTAGCGTTTTTACTGTAGCACGGGTACTGTTCATGCGTCACTGTAGCGCGGTTACTGTTCACACGTCACTGTAGCAGCAGATCAATAACTTCTGATTTTTCTTCTCCAATGGTGGTTATTTCAACAAACTAAAATCTGCTCTTCAAACCCTTGATGATTCTCCTCCAATAAGCACAAATTCGACTTCTGTATGAAGCCAACTAGATGAGCAATCTTAAGCTGATCTTTCACAACTTCAAAAAGCTAGACTAAGAAGAGGTATCGTTCTCCAAAGCCTGGAATGACTGAAATCTGCAGAAACCCTTGTTTCTCCAACTCCAGAAGTTCTCAGAGAGAAAAGACAAATTCAAATAATCATCAATAATGAGTTCGATTTGTCTTGAAGAGAAATATATATCTTTTCCCTCAAAGGTTCGACCCTTTTCAAAAAATCAACTTAAAATGCATTTAATATTATTTAATTCGCCCTTTTCAACTTAGGCTCAATAATTAATAAATGGCGTCCAAATTAAATAAGTATTAAAATACTAATTTAATATTAATTGTCATCTTATTATAAAGTATTAATAATACTTTATAATTTGCCATTAAATAATTAATAACTTTAATTTTTCACTTAAAGTGACTTTATAATATAAAGTCATAATAATAATTATTTAATTATTATTAAATGCTCCCTTATTCACCGTTTGCTAATCAAACTGTCAAACTGGGTCGAAACTGAGATTGCCAACTGAGCCAGGTGCCCTGCAAAAAATAGTAACCCCCTGTCGGCCTGACTTACTATAAATAGTAAGTGCATGAATATCACTCTGTGAGTCCCTGCAAAGGCCCAAACCTGAATCAATTGGAGGAGTAAGGTCCTGAAACTCTGGATAACTGCCAAGGAAGACCCTCTCATCACATTTGTCAACCTACGAGGGTCAAATGATAGGCTAATCACATGACTGATGCTGTAAAATGGGGACATTACACCCTTCTTTAGATCACCGACTTACCGCGACTACATAGGTAGTAGAGGTATTCTTTACGTGAGGTGTTAGGACTTCATGGTTACTTTCCGGGCATTGTGACGACAAAGATAGTCGGTTCACGAGTAACTTTTAGCGAGGAGAGTATTGACTTTGTGGGGGCCAGAACTCACTGGAAACCTTTAAGTTACCACCAGTGATGGTGACCCGAGGGAATTGTGAACAAGAGGTGGGTGGAAGGTTACCTCTGAAACTATATAGCAGGGCAGCAGAAGGCGTGGGTCAAATGGATACATTTGTGTGAGTATTGTTACAACTCGACATTCCATATGACCATTCCGATGTCACCTTTCATGGCGTTATGCAATTTATGAAGCACGAGAGAGTTCCTTGATTGCGGCGGCAGTGGGGGTGCAGTGCAGCGGGGAAGTTGGTTACTTGGGAGAGTCGGGGACACTATGAGGGCTCTCAAGGAGAGCCACCTTAAAGGCACAAAATCATGAGAAGCGATGCGGATCAAAAGAGGGCCGAGGAGGCATTTGAGGTTGGTGACATGGTTTTGCCTCATGGCGGCCTGGTAGATGCTCTTAGGAAGAGTGGAGTGAAGAAGCGCTCAAGCCCGTTATTACGGTGCTTTCAAGATCTTGAGGAGAGTTGGCGAGGTGGCTTACGAGCTTGAGCTTCCAGCAGAGAGCAGGGTACACAATGTATTTCATGTATCACGCCTCAAGAAGGCGTTGGGTCATCGTGTGGTACCGTCTGCAGTTCTACCTCCCTTAGATGATGAGGGAAAGATGATTTTAGTACCTGAGTCCATCCTGGAGTACAGGGAGAGGCAGTTGCGTCGGAGGACTATCAGGGAATATCTGGTGAAATGGAGAGATTTGCCTGTTGAGGATGTGACATGGGAGAGCGAGGAGATTCTGCAGCATCCGGCATTGAGATTGCTTGAGGACAAGCAATTTCAGGAGGGGCGGACTGTCATGTCCCCTTCTCAGTGACATCTCTCGGAGCACAGGATTGTCCTATCATACGACCCTCGTAGGCTAATGGACTGGATAGAGGGGCATTTTCGGGAGCTTGGCTCAGCTTCAGTTGGCGAAGTTTGATTAGTAGGCTTTCGTTTGGGCTCGATCGGAGACTTCTTGCAGAAGTTGCTCTTTTTAGCAGTTCCTGGCAGGCAGCGTGGGACCCCTGCTATTTTTAGCAGTATGGCTTTGGCAGCGTTCAAAATCACTTCAGTGTTCGTCAGCTTCAGACGGATCAGTCATCGGATGAGTAACGAGGGAGATATTAATATTTAATTATATTAATTAAATATTAATTATTTGATGATTATAATATAAAGTTATAATATTAAATTATAACTTAAGTGATTTTATTGAGGGGTCGCCCATCATCAGGAAAGGGGCCAATTTGGCAATTAATTTATTATAAAATATTTGAGCTGAGACTATTGAATAATTAAAAGAAAAAGTTCGAAATATTTTAATGAAACCCTATCTTTGTGGAAATCGCACTTTTCAAGAGATAAAGGGTTTTGCATTGGGTTTTGTGCTATTATGTGATTATTGAGTTTGGAAATTGATCAACTTTGATCTGAGCAAGAAGCTTTAGGGTTTCAAGTTCGAATTCCTTGGGGAATGAGCCATCTCCATCGGAAGCAATTCAGAGGGTGTGAAATAACACTTGATTTATTGCCAGCAGAGGTTTCTGCATTCAGAGGAAATCATTGATCTTCAGAGAATTTATTATCTTCAGAGTTCTTTTCACTGTTTGCATCCAGAGAATATCTATTCATCAAGGCACACCATTATCAGAATCTTGGACAGTGAATTCAGAGGAGGCCGCACATTCTTTATTGCTGTTTCTGACAGGCCGTACTTTGCTGCAGGCCGTACTTTCTGTCCTTGAGCCGTACTTTAGTCTTCAAGAGAAACGCCTCCCTTTCAGACTTCCAGTTTGCTTCTTTGAGGACGCTGGGGTTCCAGAAGGCATTGGGAATTACCAGACAGAAGGAGAAAGGAGAAAGCAACTCAGCCGTACGAGATTTTGATCATCTACAGCTTGTTGTTTACCAGGTTTTTTCTCAATAAAAGATTGTATTCTTTATTGCATGCTATGAGATCTATGTTGTATTGAGCCCATATGAACAATAGATGAAGCGCCTTCAATATTTCTTGTATTTCCTATGCATGTTGGCCATTTAGCATTTTTATAGAATTTATTATTATTTTCAAGCAAAATCGCATTCTTTCAATTACATGCAAAAAAAACCAAAAACTACAAAAAAATCAAAAAAAGTCAGAAAAGACAAACAAAACTGTCAGATTTGAGAAACGGAGGAACCTAGGGTTTCTACACTCAGGCAGTTGGAAACATACCAAGGCCTCCAAAGATCAAAGCAGAAGGCTGCCATCACCTTTCCATTCTTCATTGGGAATATGCTGGAGTCTTGTCCATCAGCACGGGTAGCTGAAAGTGCCAGGTTGGAGATGCAATGGTACCCATTCACATCTTACCGGTCCAGGGCTGATTTCGACCCTCACCACCACATTGGGACCGTGAATGGAAGGAAATACAAACATAAGGTAGACCTGGAGGATTTTTGGGCAAATGTTGCAGATGAATATGACGTTAGGAAAAGACTATAGTCCAAATTGTCAGTGAACTTGATCAGAACAACTGAGCTTTTCCGTGTGCCTGATTAGCTAGAAGATGATGGAGAATATGTCCAGCCAGACTTTGATGAGAATCGGCCTCTTCCTCCTGTGAAATGATCAGAACCCGAGCTTGCAGAATTAACCACCATGATGCGGCCAGTCGTCAAATATTCACAATGGTGGGTGGATCAACAAATCCAAGAGCTAAGGCGAAGGAATGTGACTCTTGTTGGCATTTAAATTCGCACCTCTGGAATGCGTATTTGAAACGGACAGCTATGCACAGATAAACTGCTCTTCAAATTAGGAGGGGAAGCTCCCTCTTGCTGATGGTGTTGAAAGAAAGTAAACTAAAACTAAGTTTCCTATCTTTTTGATCAACTTAGAGCACAAGGTTTATTAAACACAAACGCCGCAGCTGAGATATTCTGATATAAGAAGTTCAACTACGACTAACTTAAACTAAAGACTTTCCTAACCTCTCAAGTAATAGCAGAGCAAGAGAACTTAGAAATTAACAAGGTAGATCTTCTGACAAAATACTTCAATAAACTATTCCAACAAACATCTACACACTTCAATGTAAGCTGAAATCTAGATCATTAAAGTAGAACATAAATAACGGAAATCTAAGCTTTCCGACCAAGGCAAAGGAGGCTCATGATTTTATTACTCAAATCTCTGGAACAAAACTCCCTTCTAACATGCCTAAAACAAGAAGTTGCAGCTAAAGAGGCTTGCAATCTTGCTCTTACACAATAGAAAACAGCAATCACACTAACTCCTTGTTGGCTAAAGAGGCTCAACAATTTGCTTATCACAACACAATTGAACAATACTTGAGCAACAAATAGAAGGCACAATAGGCTCGCCATTTGTTCTCACTAGCACGGTTAAAACTAAATGAGCAAAGGCTCTTATTTATAGAGAAGCAGAGAGTAGGGAACCCTAAAATCTCCTTGCTTTCACAATCTAGGGCTTGCTCAGCAAGCAAACTTTATTACTAAATCTAGAAAGAAGATAACATCTAAAACCCTAGAAAGCAGAAAAAGCGGGAAACGCCAACTATTACATCTTATCTTCTTTCTATCCTCAAAGAATGGATAAGGATCATTCCAAGAATAGAAAGAAAGCGGGAAAGAAAGCTTCTAGAAGAAAGCTGCTTTAAAGCTCAATCACATCTGCTAGGAAATTAGAAACTGTGTCCCGGTTCGGTGCATCTATACCGTCAACAGCAAAGCACCGCTTTTCAAGAATATCTTCAGCATCTGCAATAGACCTTAGGAAATCTTCGACCTCATTGGCCGCTTTCTCAAACTTTGCTAACATCATGCAAGTGTGACTTGGCAGAGTCTTATGTTTTTCTCTTATTCACTTCTATGCAATCTTTTTACTGTATTTGTCTTTATGCATATTCCATATCCTTTCACATTCACCCTTTGAGAGAGTAACGCTTTCAAGCCATGGGGCAATGGAAAAACACTTCTCGATCATATCAGGCTTTAGACTGCAAACCAATCTGCCATTTGCTGACTGGATCTCCCTAGTAGCCGGGTTGTAATGCTTAACGCAAGCGATTACGAACTCAAGACTCAGAACTGATATAGGAATTGACGCTGCTGCGAGGAATCCAGAATGTCCCAGGTTCTTGATTGAAGTGTTGCCTGCTCTCTCCAAGGCGTGTATATCGAACACCAGCTTGATATGATGCAAGTCTGTTTCAGCTGTTTTGATGTAATCGTGATAGAGAGCTGATTCAGTCTTGAAAACATTGAGAGTGTACTCCATTTCGGAAAACTTGAAAAATGACTGTAAACTCGCCTAGGTTCAGACAAGTCTTGAGCAATTTCTATTTTTAGAATGCTGATTTTTGTGCTCCAACAGACAGATTTTTTGAGAAATTTTCTGAGATATGGGTTTTCTTCAGAATTCTGATGCAAGACAACCCAGATCGTCCGTTTTTGAAAATTTTGAATTTTGCCTGAAAAAGCAACAAACCCTAATTTCTTCAATTTTTCCCGAAAAAAAGCTGGCACCTGGGTTTTGTTCAGAACAAGATTAGAAATGGACCCAGTTGATTAGATTTGCAAAACCCTGACGATTGATCCAAAAAGCAGCCAACCCTCGGTTTTGAAATTTTCTTGAAAAAAAAGCTGTGATATGGGTTTTCTTCAGAAGACTAATTGGAAAGGACCCAGATGGTTGAAATTTGAATGCACTGAGGTTTTCACTAACATGCAAAATAAAAGCACTTGCTGCAACTTGATGAAGTTCTTGAAAAATTCTTCAAAAGATCGAGACAAAAAGACCCAGATGACTGAAAAATGGAACGCCTTGGCCTTCTCCTTGAAAAATTCGATCTTCTGGATGACAAAGCTTGAAAAAGCAAGGGTCTATGCTTGCTGGTCTGAAAAATCTGATATAAAACCAGCAACTATGAATTCTTGAATCACAAAAATTCTTCAAACTTGCTGCTCCAACTTTCTCTTCTGGATGCTACCTGCAAAAATAATGAAAAATACATTGAAAAGAGGTGTTAAATAGACTTTAGGGCTTGATTTAGGTTCTGCTTTCTTTTTGCTTTTATTTTCAAAACCCGAAATCTCAACTCAATGCATTTGGACGCCATCCTTCTCCTTGCAATTTTGAAATTTTTGAAAATCTTGAAATTTTCTCTAAGGCATGAGGAGTTGGGCGCCCTTCTTCACCAGGGGCGCCCACTTTATCCAGTGTTAGCCAAAATTTTGGCATTTTCAACTTTTCTTCATTTTGACATGCTACTTCGCCTCTGATTTCCCGTTGGTAGATTGACCCGACAGGTGAGCTGAAGGTTTCACGGCGAAGCTTGACTGATTCTGAGAAAGATGTTCTGGTGGCACCTCTGGCAAAATCCTTTATATCGACCTCCGAAATCATAAGTGCCTTTTCCTTCTAGGGGCGCCCATTTTGTCCAGAGCTAGCCATTTTCATGACCTTCAAATTTCTTCATTAGCTTCTCTTCTACAGATGATCTCTTTGAATCTGGAGCTCCGGGCATCGGAACGACTGACTGTTATGCTCATCGCGAAGCTGACGAAATATGAAGAGGGGTCTTCTGGTATGAACTTCGTCAAATAATGAATTTAAGGCCCTCAAAAGTTTGGGCGCCCATTTTGGCTGGGGGCACCCACTTTCACCAGACTTAGTTTATTTCTGATTTTTCTGTGTTTGCTTCAGAAACTTCGTTCTCAGCCTTTGTCGGACCCCCTGTTCAGCTCCTCGTATCTGGTGACTGCGGACTCCGATTGACGTGCTGAATGTCTTGTTGGAAAGCTGAATCAATCGTGAAGAGATTTCGTTAGACACTCGTCTACAAATTCATCTGTTAGGGCCCTTGAAAACTTGGGCGCCCTTCTTCACCAGGGGCGCCCACTTTGCTAACACTTAGTCAAATTTTGATATTTTTCAAATTCTTCTCATTCTGACTTCAGTTTGGATACCCCAATTCGGTGTCGAATTCCGGATGACTGAGTAATCTGATAACTGTACCGTTGAATTCATCGCAGAGCTGACAGAGAATAGAACAAGTTTAACTGGGGGTTTGAAACCCTAGTTTTGACATATGATGCTCCAAAAAGATGGGCGCCCTTCCTTCACTGGGGCGCCCATGTCTGGCAGTGTTAGAAAATTTTCATCATTTTTTCATCTTCTCCCTCGTTCTTTGCGCATGTTCATCATCTTGCCTTCTGCTGAAAGTTTGAATGCTGAAACTATCGCCTGGCAGCCGACTGACCTCCATTGATAACCTCGGAGCTCCTGATATGCTTCTGAAAAAGCAGAATAGACCCAGTAGGGCAAAACTAATCTTTTTAAGATTTTGACTGCACCAGCTTGATATGGACGTGTTTTGAGCCAATCAAAATCAGTTCGGACCCTATCGGACCAACTTTCTATTTTTAGAAAGTTTTGCCAGTATCCATTTCTTAAGAAACCCAGAAAAACCTAGAAAACGTTACTATTTTTAGAAAATTTCTAAAAATAGCAATTTTCCTAAAATTTAGGGATGAAAAACTAAGATCTAGGTTTTGTGGATTAAGCTGCTCTAAGCAGACCCAGATCGTCAAAATTTGAAAATTTTGTGTTTTAACCCCTCATGCAAGACGTGCACACCCAAATTTTGACCTTTTTGACCGATTTAACAAGACTTTTACTCATTTCTTCAAAATATCTAAGTATAAAAAAAAAATTAATTTTGGGGTACAACAACTCTGACTTATAATTTAATGGGTGAAGCGGAATCCTATTCTTCAAATGCAGGTGCATCCCAAAGTAATGAGCCGATTGAAAGCACCAATCCCAGGAAAAGGAAGGAAACAATTGATGACTCTACAAGGTCGAAAGGGAAGAGGATTGCAGATGAAGAACCTATACAGAAGAAACAAAGGTCAGGGCCATCTCATTCCGCCATGTCCAAAAATGTGAATGAGATATTAACCATTCAGGACGAGTCCTTGGCAGAAATTAGAATTCCTTCTCCAATCCTTGAGGAGAACATTGAGTCGATCCTGCCAGAGGATGATGAACCCCCATCTCCTACAGGAACAGAAATACTAGAGTACGAGAATGAAATGGATATTCTGGATGGTGAATTTCAAGAGGGAATGATTTCCGCTCTTAGAGGAGTTCAAGATACTCCATGTACAGAAAATACTCAGGAAGAAGGCATTGAGCAGCCTACTATTCCTGATTGGTTAAAAGAAAGATTGAAGATAATACCAATAGAAGTTCCTAAGGAAGATAATACGGCCGATTTCTTGGCCAGGTTAGAAACAGTTACTGTAAAGAAGCCCGCCAAAATGTTTTCCAGAATCCAGAGGGACGAAGTCGGCCGCCGTTCAGTACAAATTGCTATACCAACAGTGGATAAGTCGAAGGAAGATATTGCTCCCCAAAAGTATGCCATCACTACTGTTGACTTGGGCCCAACAACAAAGGGTCAAGAGGTCAAAGACTTGGACAATTAAGTCGCTTCCATCAAGGCGAGGTTGGAAAAGGAAGTGGCAAAGAAACGAGAATATAAGGAGGAGATTGAACGCCTGAAAGAATACATTCAACACTTAACCAAACCTCTTGATCAGGCTGACCCAGTAGTTCCTCCACTTTTGAACTCTTCACAAGAAACAATCAAAAATTCTGAAGAAGAGATGGTCACGGCTAAAGAAAATAAGGAGTGGATAGCAGGCACGAGCAGAGAAGAGGCTACATTCGTGGAAAGATTGATGTTGGCTTATGGACAAACATCCTCTTTGCTTTCAAGGATTGGAGTTTTGGCAGAAGCATGGGACAGCCTTTAAGATATTCAAGACAGAATCATCCCATGCCTTAGAGTGCTAAAAGGAGTTCTGAAGCAGGAACTAATTGATGGAAAAGTTATTGCAGCAAGTGCTGCGTATGATTTCAATAGCTGGTATTGGGCATTGATTGTGCGGAGCGAAGTCTTGGAGAAGGTGAAGGAAGATGGTGTTAGAGCTAAAGAGCAGACGAGGGAAATTCAGAATAAGATTGTACTTGTGGCTATAGATGTGCTTGAGAGGGATATTGTCCGAGAGAATGATATGCAGCTTGAAAATATCAAGCTCAGAATCCAGGAAACTTTCTTCGCCACCACTGGGCCAATCTTGAAACAAAATTTGACTAAGGCATCAAACTTCTTGTCCATCCGGGATGCCTTCCTACGACAGGAATCAGAGTGGGAGATTGCTTTCGCCAAGTGTGCAGATGATTTGGACATGTTGGAATTCAAGGTCAACATGCTGCTACATGTCGCAATGGAAGAGGTCGGCATAATAATGTCTAGATTCATTGAATACACAACCACTCAGAAGGATAAGGATGCGCCTCCTAGGAGATAGCTCCTTATGCCACTTGTCTTTCATCCACTGGTTATTAATGATTGTTTTGGGAAACCCTAATTAGGGTTGATTTGTTTTAATCTCGGTCATTGATCTCAGATTGATCTTGGCCATTCATATGTTTTCAAAAACTCTATATAAACTCTCATTCTCTCATTTTCATTTGGTGAAGAGAGTGTTATGAAATTGTTGCGTATAGCTACTTTGGATAATAAAAGTTCATATGCATGATTTGCTTTGAGTCCTTATTGTCAAGTGGTTGCATGGTTGCATATCTCCAACAATAGAATAGATTTAGTATAGAACATAGAATAGATTTAAAAGTAGAATTTGATTTGAATGTATGTTAGATGAATGAAAGATTTGATAGTGGAGATTGGTGAAACTTTACTCATACTTTCTTTGAATGAATGATTTTTGTTCAATGCGTAAAGTTAGCCTAAGCCTATATTGTAGATGCTTAACATGTGCCTAAATAAATATTGTTCGATTTCATGACGTGAAAATCATAAGCACACCCATAGAAGATTGCACTCACTTTGTGTAGTTGTCCTCAGTATGGCGAAGCAAAGTGTTGTTATTGGTTTCACCCAGTCTTTACCGTCTCTTGAGTTCATAGGATTAGCATAGAACTTCTAACCCTCATCCTTTTGCACTTTTTTTTGAAACTCCAAACCAAAAATCCAAAACCAAAAAAAAAGGAAAGAGAGCATTATTGTCAAAGTAGTCTAAGTCCTAGCTTGTGAGTGATTTGTTAACGTAAGTCCCTTTGTGTATTACCAGCATATCACAAGACCCATTTAGCTTATCCACACATCAAGACCTAACAAAAGAAACCTTGGAATCACCATATGATCTTCTCGCAATCTTAGCATACGCGGTGGTTTTTCAAGAGAGGATAAAGTGTCTTTGAACTTTTTATTCTACAGTGTTTGGTGAATGATAAAACGTATGCCAACAATACTCTCTCATGAAGAGGTCGATCCCCTCATGTGCTTTTTAATCATTTAAAAAAAATATTAAATGTGCACTTTAACTTTATTAAATATCTCCTCAAAGTGGGCGCCCAATTAATTAACCATTAATGAACCTTTTTATGTCTCATGGCCCCATTGGACATAAAGTGCAAATAAAGACTTTATAATATGCTTTTATAATATTTAATTATCATTAAAGTGACTTTAATGATAATAACTCCTTTAATAATCATTAATTCGCCAAACCAACTAAACCTAGGGATCAACACTACATCCATGACATGTCCAGGTGCCTTACTATAAATAGTAACACTAGACTCACTGATTAGGTGACTTACAATAAATATTAAGTGTGCATATCTGAGTCCCAAATCCTCTGCAAAGGCCAATCCTGAACCAAACTAAGCTCTGGAGAAGAAAACAACCAGATAACTACCAAACAAGACCCTCTAACCATCTCCATTAGTCTACGAGGGTCAAATAATAGGCTAAACAACGAGATGCTGAGACAAGCAAAAATGGGGACATTACATATTTCTAAACTAAAAATTCCAAAAAAAAGAAAACGATATTTTCACCAAGTAAATATTACTTTCAACAAATCTCAACCAATTCTCAATGAATTTCACAAGCATTGATGAATACAGTAGCTGGTATATGGTGGATCAACAATTAACATCTTGAATATCAGCAATATTTTTCAATCATTTCATGCTAGGACTGCTCATGACAGAGTGAAAGAAAGAGGTTCAACTTACTTGCCATAGAAGAGCTTTGAAGAGGGCAAGGCCTAAAAATAGGTTCTTATAAGAAAAATGATAGACATTTCAGATAATGGCATCTAAAAATAATATATCTTACAATGATTTTATAAGAGGTACATTTGATCTTCTCATAATTCTCAAACTTAGACTCAGAAAAAACTCAGTAAACCCAAATTTCACTCAAACTTGGTGACTCAGCAACTTAAAAAAAATACTTAATTCCTTAGAAAACAACAAATTTTGCACAAAATACAGTTAAAAAATGTATCAAATGAGTTTGTAAAACATGGATCGACTACTAACCAGCAGAAATGCATGCCACAATCAAAAGTGTCCCTCCACCTTAAATGTAACCTAGAAAGTAGGACACCCTTAGGGCAATCGCCAAGGCCACTCAAAACTCAATCCCATCTACTAAAAATTAGTTCCCTAAATATAGGAATTTCAGTTGTGTTCACTAGGAAAACAATACGAAACAAGTGCATCTAGTCACTCATACCTATTCCTCTTACACACGAGCATCCACTCACCACAGCATGCTTCACAAAATAGGTGAGTGGGGCCCACAACCTACTATCATCTAGAAAGGGACATTACACCTGCTATGAAATCTATGAAAAGATTTATTTCAAAATATGTTTTAAAAAATAGTGAAAGATGCCATCTACACACATAGTAGATGAATAGTTTTAATATTTGAGGAATACATTGTAATGTCCCTATTTTGGCCCTACGCTCTTCATTTGGATTTAGCCTATTTCTGGAAATCCGTAGGCTAAGCTGAAGCAGAAAATTAGGGTTTCCTCCTTCAGATACTGCTCAGTTGGCGTTTTGAGGTTGTTGTGCAAACTTACTATTTATAGCAGTTAGCTATTTTTAGCAAGTCTATCTTTTGGCAGTATCTGTCTAGCAATAGTTCAATCCTTTGCAGTTCAATGTTCAGTTTGGCTTTCTGTTGTTTTGATGTGAACTTACTATTTATAGCAGTTGGCTATTTTTAGTAAGTCTAATTTTGGCAGTAGCATCATCAGCAATTCAGCTCAAGTCATCTTGCTATCCTTCAGTTTCAGTTTGGCTTTGGTTATCTTCATGGATTAAGTTTTATACTTAGTCATTTTTATGTTTCTCAGTTGTACCCCCACGCCTAGGAATGATCACTTCATGTTGTTTTTAAAAGGGGGTCATTAAGGGGTCAATGGTGCATTTAATGAATTATTAAATGTTTTATTGTTGCAAAGTGAAGTTGGACACCTAAAAGAGGTTGATTAATATTTTATTATTTCAAAAAGTGAAATGCTTAAAGTGGCGTCCCTTTTGGAAGTTGAAGTGATTCAACTTCTTGGAATTTGAAGAGTCTCTTGTTGCTTCATTTGCCAATTGAAACTTATATATTGCTGCTGTTTGAAGAGCTGATGATCTTTTGGAAATATTGTAAAGTTATGCTGCTGGTTTGAAATCCAGAATCCGGCTAAGGGAAAGCTTAGCAATTTGTCTCCATTCTTCGGGCCTGAAACTATGGTTCCCTAGATGGTGGATTGAGAGTGTGCTTCATTCAGAAGTGCACATTGAGCTTCATTGTTGGAGAATTTGAAGTATTTTTCAGTTTTTGAGCCTGCTGGTTCATTCATGGCTGAAGGTGATTTTCATTAACAGCTCTTTGTACGATTTTAATATGCTTCTGGGTATTGAAGATTTGGATTCCTAGCACATGGGCACCCCTTCCCATAGAAGATCAAAATTTATTTCGAAGTATTTATTTTTATTCTTGTAAAATCGCCCTTGCTAATGGCCGTACCATGTTGGGAGCATTAGGAATTGTGCAAGTAAATTAATGGTTGCTTTTTGAAGCTGTTTCATCATCATGTCATGGGCGCCTATCCTCCAGAGGTTTATTGCAATTGATTTCACTCAATTTGGAGGTAAATTGATAAAGTTATGTGCATTTCATTGATTCACAGGTTGCTGGTTTATAGTTTCGGTTTGCTGGTTTTTTTATATCAGACTTCAAAAGAATCAGATTTATGCTTCATTTTCAGTGTTTTGAGAGCTTTGTAATTTGAGAGAATCATTCTTCACATATTGGCATTGTTCTATCATTGTAATACTAGTAAATTGCAGAGTATCTTGATTGTAAGGTTGTGCATTAGTAGTACTAATCCAACCAATTTGTTATTGCTGCATTTACTTGTAATTTCTAAGCAAACATTAATTACCCCTGGATGGTTTACCGCCAGTGTGGAGAATAAATTTTGTATCTCTCATTGTACCCACTGAAAAGTGGAGAATCCCCACTGTTAAGTGGATGCCCGCCGCAGCGGATAAATTAGTTTTGCATTGTAATGTTTTCCCCCCACTGTTCAAGTGGTAGCGTGGAAATTCTCATGGCTAGTTATCCACCTAAGTTCATTTCAGTTTGTAATTAGTACTCCGCCATATGTTAGCACCTTGCCTTCAAAAGGATTTTGTGTGCACATTCTTGGCGTTGAGTTTTATCATTTACTTCTAGCTTTGTATTTCAAGTTCAAATTATTGCTAATGATCCCATCACCATAAGCTATCACCTCGCCTTCAATAGGATCTTGGTGAACTTTCTTGGTGAAGGTTTCTTTCAAGTTGGATATCTTTTGGGATCTAACGCTAACATTTGGCATAATGCTGGTTTGTGTTGTGGAAACATTGAGAATTCAAAGGGAAAAAAGTAAGGGGTATATTTCATACATCCTAGACATTATCGAAACTCCACTTTAATAAGTAACCTTACAATAGGTTATAATAAGGTATGTGTATAAATAAATTATAAAATAAGTATGTAATATAAGACAAGGTTATAACATGAGATATGAATTGTTCACTACAAAAAGGTAACATGCAATTTAGCATATCAAGTTCTTTAAATGTCAAAGTGTTCAAAAGGGACAGTTTTGTTTTACCATCTATACAAAATAAATATAAGTCAGTCCAAGGACTATGTTCCCTCATTATGCATGAGTGAAGATATATATGATGCTTTCAAATTTTCAATCAATTAAGGATCACAATCAAGATATTGGCTAGGATAGAATTTTGAGGATATTCCTAAAAGTTGTAAGGACCTAGCTTGTAATGTCCCCTTCGCAGGCATAAGCGACTAGCCGAGACCCTTAGCCTATTTTAATTCCCATAGGCTAATTGAGAGGTAAAAAAGGGAATAATTAATTAATTAAATTAAGTTCTATACATTTCAGACAATTCACATTTAATTAATTATTTTTATAAATTTGAACAATTTAAATTAAAAAAGTGACTTTTATAGAGCCCAAAATATAAAGTTAAATTATGAAGTCACTTTAGACAGGAAAGTAAAAGAATATGGAAAATAATATTTTTTGAAAAGTGCATAAAAAGGAGAATGGAGAGGGGAAAGTTCATTCCTGGCATTTCATTTTGTAAAAGCCCCAACTTCGGAAGTGCGCAACTATTCATCTTCTATTCTAGGACGAAAACCCTACGACAAGATTGGTTTCGAAGATGGAAACCCTCTTAGCCAATTTATAGGTGGATTCATACATGATTCACAAGTGTGCATAATATTTCGAGATTGTGAAGATTTGTATCCACGTATTGAAATAATTATCTTCTTCAATTTGTCGTCATCCCTAGAGAGAGTTTGAAAATTATTTCCCATATTATTTGCAAGTAAATCTTAATAGATTATCTATGGAGAGTCTTGAAATTGGTTACCAACAAATCGTACAACCTGGAGCAAGAGTATGCAGTTCATGGAGATTTGAGGTGGGTCAATGAAGATATTGAGAAGATATTTTAGTGTGTAGGCTTCCATAGTCTAGTAGGGGGCATGAGAGAAAGGACGAGTTAGTAGTGGTCGCAACTATTTTTCTTAGGGTTTAAACCCCTATACAACATGTTGTCAACCTTACTTTGGGAAATATCCACTAAAAACTCTTGGCCACACCATTACATTTGTTGACCTGTGCACATATAATAGGGCATGAAAGGAAGTTATTAAGGAAGCCACTACATTTTATATAGGGAATTTTGGAACCCTACACTCCAAATATAGTCTATGTGAATGATTATCACCTATGTACTAGGTGCCATTGCTTGCAAAAGACAACCCAAGAGTCATTTCAGCTTTGCAGTGATTACAATAGCAATTTGGGTGTGACTGTAGCAGTAACAATGAAAAAATATTGACTTGAAATACTGAAAGAGGGATAAATCAGTCCATTTGTTTGCAACAACAATCAACAACAGTTTATTGTATGATTTCTCCATTTATAGGTTTGATTACTCTCTATCCATCTGTAGAAGTTGTAGTCAACCGCAAGCTGAGTTGTTTACTCGACCAAGTAAATAAATAAATAAATAATATTGTGCACAGCAAAAAGTAATTAATATATGTTGTAATCAGGAATTATTCCCCGACGATTGGTTAGTTGTGCAAAGTAATTGTCAACGGTTGGTGTCCTCAACTAACATCGATCGACTATATATTTAATGGTTCATTTGTAGTTGGGAACTGCATTTGTACTTATTGCTTCTCCAAAGAATGAGAATACAACACTTATATTCTTTGCAATGTCTGTGTATTTGATGTGTTCTATTCTTGTTGTTATATATTCTCGTTGACTTTGTGTTAATCGGTCAAGTAGCTTTGCAAGTAAACATTTGGCGTTGTTGCCGATACAAACTTTGGCGATACACCAAACACAAACAAGAGTCATGGCAATGTAATGAGTCAGCCAACCTAAGAGTCGATGCAAGCAAACGAGGAAAGAGAAGACGCATTGATAGAAGACCTCATAAAGCTATGGGATATCTCACTCAAGGAGGACGTACGAAGGGAAGCTCTCAGGCAAGAGGTCCCTTAGGCCGCCATCTGAGATAGCTTGACCATCAATACGGAGATCGATCGTCTTCTCGGAAAACTCCCGAGATTAATAGCACGACACTATATCATACTACAAGACCTTCACACCGAGAAAGATATGGAACAATGAAGGTAGCATATCCTGCAAAGGTATGAAGAACAAACCAGAAGAGAAGAGGAAGAGCATGACACTGATTGATGTTGTACATCAAAGCATTTATGCCATTAACCTTAAACAAAAATGGAAAACTAAAACAAAGCGGTCATGAATCAATTGACCAGAAAATAAGATCCTTAAGGATAAAAGAACAAAATGAACAACGACGACTGAGGGGTGAAGTTGATGAAGGGAAAGGATTTCTCAAAGAAAGTCCAAGTCCACCAAGGAATAGAAGTCGAAGCCTAAGTACGAGTAGAAGCCATAGTTAGGAGAGACAAAGAACTATCAAGACAAGAGATCGTACAAAGGGAGACAAGATTGAAATAACTAGACACCTACCACTTCCCAACGACAAAACACAAACTGATCTCGCCGACCAAGTAATAGTACCAAAAGTACCATCATCATCGCTCGAAGGGGAAAATGAGGAAGAAAACACTAGTAGGGAACCATCAGACAAAGAAGGGTCATCGTCAGGTGATAAAGAAGGCTCACCATCAGGCGAGGGGGAATGCAAGAAGGAAACCACCAACCGGATCAACCAAGAGCAATTCACACAAATAGAATTTGTCAAAGGGGAAGGCCAAAGGAAACACATGGACAATCTCATAGAGACCATTTTCCAGATTAAGTAGTGGACATTGAAGGAAGATTTGAACATCGATCGACCAAAGCCAAAAACACCAGGACAGAGGGAGCATTGAAAGAACCTCGAAGGCAGCCCGAAGGAGACAAATGCTGACAAAGGTCGAGTAGAGGATTGTGACATGTCCGAGAGTGCAAGGAAGGCACTAGAACATACGAATCAAAACTCTCCAAGTAGGTCATTGTCACAGAAGGTGCAGAGAAGCAAGATGGTGACTCCCCCAGCAAGTCTGAATGTGGAGCGGGAGAAACTTCCAAAGTTCACCGGAAATGGGTCAAAGGACCCCGTACGACATTATAAAACTTGTGAAACAATCTAGGTAGCAAATAGTCAAGACGACAGGGCATATTGGCTAAGAGCATTTCTAGCAACTCTCAGGGGAATAGCAATCGATTGGTATACTGAACTGGAAGCGGGACATGAAAACAAATGGGAAGCATTGAAATGAGCATTCCAGGAAGAATTCAAACTCCTAAGAGACGATAACGAGATTGTAGCCGAGATATACAATACCAAACAAGGTAAGCACGAGTATGTACGAGCCTACAATTGTAGACTCAAGGAACTGGAAAGCCAACCAACCAATGGGCTGAAGAAGAGGTGGTTCATCGAAGGGCTAATACCTTCACTAAGGAAGAAGATGAAGGTCGTAACTCCATCATCGTACACCAATGCCTACAATCGAGCCATGGATATAGAAAGCGAAGACAAGACATCTTCTTGAGGGAAGAGGAAGATGCACAATGATGAGAGCACAAATGATAGCAGCAACAATGAATCAAAGACCCTCCAATCCTTGAGAAAAGAAATGATGAGGATGATGAAAGAACTAAAGGTTGAGAAGGAGAATACACGAGAAAACAAAGAATTGTGGTGCACCGACTGCAAAGGAAAGGGTCATACAAAGGCAAACTATCCAAAAAAATATTCTACGATATCTGCCAAGTAATGGGACATTCCATCAGGGAATGCCCATACAATTTGAAAACAAGAAGCACACAAGTGCACTTCACCCAAGGAGAACAATCAACTCCGACCACACCACCAAAACCTCAAAATCCTAATACCAAATACAAGAATCGAAGAGGAAATAACAATCGATTCAACATTGTACCAAGGAGTACAATCCAATACAATGCGAAGGGATAACCAATGATTCAATGCAAAAAGTGTAACGAATAGTGTCAATTCGCCCAAGAATGTCAAAGTAACCAAGACAAAACGGGGATGCTCTGTAAGTGGTGTGGACTGGGTGACCATAAGGACATCGATTGGCCAAAAAAATGGCATCAATATGCTGGATATGGAGTATAGGAATGAGGAGGTGCTAGCAATCACCAAAGCACAAACAAAGAAAGCAATGTACCTAGACCCTCGTACAGAAAAGCAACAAATGAGGGAAGCCAAAGCAAAGGTAGAACAGGTGATGGATAAAGAACGAAGGACCTCAAAGGAAACTGCAAGTACCTCGTTGCGATCGAAGTCGGAAAAGAACATCATAGGGTAGGTACTGCAGACCACCGTACCAATTAAAGTAACAAACCTTCTCCAGACTATGCCAAATTGGGAATGGCGATCACGAACATAGTCGGTGACGAGCAACACCAACAACAGGAAGGCCGGAGGAAAGAGATGGTAGTGGAACCGCCACCCGAAGGTGAACAAGTCATCGATGCAATGTTGCTAACGGTAAACATTAGGAAGAGGCCAATGATCGTACAAATGGAGATCAGAGGGAAGAATCTAACAAACACGATTGTCGATGGAGGTTCGAGAGTCAATGTACTACCCGAAGACACATGGAAGTGTCTCGGGAAAACAATGCTCTACCCACCGACATTCCAATTGGTGGGCGTCGACCAGCATGGCATCAAGCCGTTGGGAACACTGATGGTGGAGAAGGTGATGATTGGGACCCAACCATTCTTGTTGAACTTTGTGGTCATTCCACTATAGAAAAAGGCGTACGATGCACTGCTCGAGAGAGGGTGGTTGATTCAAGCCAAGACAAACCACAATTGGAAACGAAATACACTTTCCATAGAGAACAATGGAAGGAAGTATGTGATCGACTTGAGAAACCAAGCAATCAGTGAAGAACGGAGGCAATGCAGAAGAGAAGTATTGGCATGATAAATACCTCCAATGGGAAAAATTTTAGACGGGGCAGTTTGTCCTCAATATAACGATCGTAACAAATTGAAGCTCGATAAATTCAAGACAAGGTGGCTGGGACCATTTAAAATCAGAGAAGTCGATGAGAACAGAGCCATTAAACTAGAAAACTTAGAGGGAACTCTGCTACAATACCCCATCAATGGATCGACACTGAAATTGTACAAGGAGAGGAAGGAAGAACTAGTCAGGATAAACATGCTCGAATACGTAACAAAAGAAGATTGGCCAGTAAGAGGAAATGAAACCATGGAAGAATAGGAGTGGGGAATAACTAGAAGCTAGTATGTACAAGAAGACTAGACATGTCTTTTCTCAAGGCTTGGACAATCTTTGATTCACCGTCACTATTGTCGTCTGTGCTCTCATCATCGTCTGTCTTCCTCTTAAAATCATAGACCATTTAAAATCAGAGAAGTCAATGAGAACAGAGCCATTAAACTAGAAAACTTAGAGGGAACTCGACTACAATACCCCATCAACGGATCAAAACTGAAATTGTACAAGGAGAGGAAGGAAGAACTAGTCGGGATAAACATGCTCGAATACGTAACAAAAGAAGATTGGCCAGTAAGAGGAAATGAAACCATGGAAGAACAAGAGTGGGGAACAACTAAAAGCCAATATGTACAAAAAGACTAGACATGTCTTTTCTCAAGGCTTGGACGATCTTCGATTCACCATCGTTGTTGTCATCTGTGCTCTCATCATCGTCTGTCTTCCTCTTCCCTCGGGAAGATGTCTTATCTTCGCTTTCTGAAAGATCCCTTACCAATTCTACCCTGAATTTTTCAGTTTTGCCCTCTTGCCATAATGTCAAACAGTTGTCTTGCATGGTCTGATTTGGTTTTGTTGATTGTTTGTTTGAGTTTCATTGCTTGTTTTTCATTGCAAAATCATATAGGAAAGCATAGAAATGAAAGAGAACTATTGCATAAGTGAAAGACAACAATTGCAACTCAAAAGAAACCCTTTTTTTAACTATATCAGATCTGATTACAAGTTTCAGAGGTTTGATATACATTAAATCAGACTATAACAACAGTCTAAAACCCTTATATAATGCAATATTTGACTACCCAAAATGATAAACACATACCCGGATGTATAGCTCCAATTGTAGCTTTGATTATTGAAGTCAAATCATGAATCGCTTTGTTGCTACAACTTCAAACTGTATGGCAATAAAACTCTACGAATAAGGTACCAAATCGAAGATAAATTGTTGTCGTGGAAGAATATGCAATAAAATCAAATACCCATGTGTCTTAGCTGCCATAAACTATCAAAATCTGCAATTATTTTTCTGATAACTCCCTGCTGCAATCAATTCTAAGTGCAGATTAACCTGTAATGAAGTCAAATGATGCCCAAATGGAAACCCAAAGTTGATTTCCTTGTTCTGTGAACTAGGTTTTCGTCCAATCCACTATCCTCCAAGAGATTTCGTCCTCAGAAGACTTGTATGCTACTGAAACTCTCTTCCAAGAGCTCAAACCTACAACTGCTTTTGTAAAAATGAGAATAGAATGCTCCAAAAGGAGCCCAACACATTGTTTTATAACCTCTTATGGAATTTTTTATAAAAATTAATAAAATAATCCTCCTTTAGGGTCTTTCCTCATCAAAAGAAAGGCCCACTTTTTAAAAACAACTTGAGTTGCTAGGATGGGGCACTTTTCACTATTCACCTTATGATTTTCAGTTACTATTCACCTTTTACTATTCCATTATAGCAAACCTTAATATTTTCACTTTAACCATGGATTCATCAACTAAACTCCAAACTGAAAAGCTCATAAGGCTCATAGCTAAACTCCACAACCCTCGGCTGGGTCCCCTAACCATTCTGCTGACCTACGGGAACCCTAATAGTAGGCCAACCTCCATTATAGACTAAGTTGTCTAAGGAAGGGACATTACACTTTCCATATCCATTTCCCAATTGTAGGCGTCGGCATACGATGGAGTTACGACCTTCATCTTCTTCCTTAGGAAAGGTATCAGCCCTTCGATGAACCACCTCTTCTTCAACCCATCGGTTGGTTGGCTATTCAATTTGACCAAAATTTCCTTGAGTCTAAGACTGTAGGCTCGTATGTTCTCATGCTTACCTTGTTTAGTATTGTATATCTCCACTACAATCTCGTTGTCATCTCTCACAAGTTTGAATTCTTCATGGAATGCTCGCTTCAATGCTCCCCGTGTGTTTTTATGTCTCGATTCCAGTTCGGTATACCAATCAATTGCTATTCCCCTGAGAGATGCTAGAAATGCTCTCAGCCAATATGCTTTGTCATCCTGACTATTTGCTACCCAAATTGTTTCGCAAGTTTTACAATGTCATACAGAGTCCTCCGACCCATTTCCGGTGAACTTCGGAATTTTTTGTCGCTCCACATTTGGACTTGCTGGGGGAGTCACCATCTTGCCTCTCTGCACCTTCTATGACAATGACCTACTTGGAGAATTTTGATTTGTACGTTCCAGTACCTTCCTTGCACTCTCAAACATGCTGCAATCCTCTACTCGTCCTTCATCAGCATTTGTCACCTTCAGGCTACCTTCAAGGTTCTTTCAATGCTCCCTAAGTCCTGGTGTTTTTGACTCTGGTCGTCTAGTGTCCAAATCCTCCTTCAATGTCCACTGTTTGATCTAGCGAATGGTCTCTATCAGATTGTCAATGTATTTCCTTTGACCTTCCCCTTCGGTCGATTCTATTCATGTGAATTACTCTTGGATGGTCAAGTTGGCGGTTTCCTTCTTGCCTTCCCCCTTGCCCAACAGTGAGCCTTCTTTATCACCTAACGATGACCCTTCTTTGCCTGATGGTTCCCTGGCAATGTTTTCTTCCTCACTTTCCCCTTCGTCTAATGATGATGGTATGGACGGTTCTATTACTTGGTTAGCGAGATTAGTTTGTGTTTCATCGTCGAGAAGTGGTAGGTGTCTAGCTATTTCAATCCAATCTCCCCTTGTACGTTCTCTTGTCTTGACGGTTCTTTGTCTCTCCAAACTACAGCTTCTGCTCATAACTCGACTTCGACTTCTATTTCTGGGTGCACTTGGACTTTCTTTGAGAAAACCTTTCCCTCCGTCAACTTCACCCCTCAATCGTCATGGTCGTTCAATTTGTTCTTTTATCCTTAAGGATCTTCTTATTTTTTGGTCAATTGATTCATAGCCGCTTTGTTTTAGTTTTCCATTTTTGTTTAAGGTTAATGGCATTAATTCTTTGACGTACGTCGTCGATCAGTGTCATGCTCTTCCTCTTCTCTTCTGGTTCGTTCTTTGTACCATTGCAAGATTTGTTGCCATCATTGTTCCCTGTCTTTCTCGGTGCGAAGGCCTTGCAGTATCATATAGTTTCATGCTATTAATCTCAACAGTCTGTCAAGAAGACAGTCGACCTCTGAATTGAGGGTCAAGTTATCCCAGATGGTGACCTGAGGGACCTCTTGTCTGAGAGCTTCCCTTCACATGTGCTCCTTGAGTGCGATATCCCACAAGTTTAATTGGCTGACCCATTACAATGCCATGACTCCCGTCTGTGTTTGGTGTATTGACAGAGTTCGTATCGACAACGGTGCCAAATGTTTACTCGCAAAGTTACTTGACCGATTAACATAGAGTAAACGAGAATATGTAACAGCAAGAATAGAATATATCAATTACACATACATTGCACATAATATAGGTGTTGTATTCTCATTCATAAGATAAACAATAAGTACATCATATATCTGGTGCAGGAGCACCTAGGCTGACCTCCACCTTGTTTGTCTTCAATTTTGGCTTGTACTGACCTTAGCCAAGTCAGGATCTTAGTTGTTTGAATTGGACCTTAGAAGGTCTTGTTGGTGTGGATGAGTTAGTCATTAGGACTAAACCATCTTAGTTAATCAAAGTTGTTAATGAAGTTTATTTTAGCTTAGGACAGCTTAAGTGAGAGGGATGAGCTTTAAATGTGTTTTTATCACATTCTTGTTGTTTGAAGATGCCTTGTGACAGTTAAGGAGTTGATGGTTCGGAGTAAGGAGATTGAGGTCCTAAACTTTAGGATCATAACATATTGATCAGTTACAAAATGTTGGTAAAAGTTGCATGACCGCAGTTGTGGAGTGGCATGCAACTTACTTGGCATTGGGAATCCCTTGAAATCAGGGAAAAGGCTCGATCAACTGCCCTTGAATGTGGAGAAGGCATCCAAGTAGATGTATGGCTCGTTGAGAGCAGTTAGTTGTGTTGTAATCAAATTTTGGTGTGAAGGAATAGAAGACAGTCTTGGCAGATTCTCAGTATTTTTCTGTGTCACTCATTTGTTTAGAAAAACAGTGATTCAAAAGGCTTTGTATATACAGATTTCTCACTGTTCTTGTGTTCTTTGAATAGCTTGGAGTGTATTTCATCTTGTAGATAAGAGGCTTTGAGTAGATTCAGTGTTTTGTGTTCATAGTTTAGAGTTGTAGAGTGTTTTTATCTTTGTTTTGGGCAGTGTGAAGTAGAATGGCTCCCCCATAAAAACTAACCACGGGATATCCCTGCAATTGGTTTGAAATGACAGGGGAGCCAGTCCATTGTAGATATTTAGCATTAGGAAACCCAAGGAGCCAAGCAAGAATTTGTTATCTCAAACCCTAGGCGAGCTAGGAATGCATGGTTAGGGTATTGAGAGTGAAAATTGAAGAGAACAAGCAGGGGTTGCAAGCACTGTACGGAAACAGTACGGTCTCAGGCAGGGATAGATAAGTATTTCGCATGCCACAAGGATAGAAGCATCTAACAATCCATTAGTGGTAGATTTGATTCAAAAACCAGTGAAACCCTAAGTAATAGGCCTATTAGCCCTAAAAGCCCTTGAATGTAGGAATCAGCTGTACGGAACAGTTAGAGGTCAGAAACCAAATGCAAGATTTAAAAGCCTGAAAAGGGTGTCAGGAAATGTGTTTTGTTTGCTAGGTTGTGTGGAGAATTTGGGCAGAAAAAGCCAAAGAGTGACTGGTACGGGCTAGTAGAAACTAGGCCACTTCAAGGCAAAAGCTTGAGATCGGTAGGAGTGAAGACAGTGGAACCTCCAAGATGAATTCAAATGAAGTTGAAATGCAAGGAGACAGTGCTTTTAACTCCCCTGCAAAGAGTTCAAGTCAGGTAATGAAATTGGCATCTAGACCTTTCTAGGTGTTGGAAGAAGAGAGCAGTTCAAAGAGTGTTGAATCCTCCAAGGTGAAGCACAAGGAGAGTAACTCTTGTGACAGAGTTAGAGAAGGGCTTAGTTAATGATCTAAGTCAGTTTAGAACATTGAAGCCATTAGGTTCTTGAGTGAAGACAGAGGGAAAGGTCTGTTAGTTGGAGTGCAAGCACATCTTGGAGGTATAATACACCAATATCCAAAATGTGCGGTCCTTGACTACAAATGAACCATGAAATATATAGTTGGCCAATGTTGGTTGAGGACACCAACCATCACCAACTACTCTACACAACTAACCAATCGTCGGGGACTAATTCCCAATTACAACATATATTAATTACGCACTTCCACCATGCTTCCTCTCTCCGCAACTCTGACTTTCCCACATTCTTATAGTTTCCCTTGGTGAACTTCCCTTTCTTTCCAAGAACTTCCCTCTATCCTTCTAGGTCCCGATTTCCCACATCTTCCCAATTCCTACCACACATTTCCTTGTAGACTTTCCGACTTCTCACAAACAAATCCAAGCCCAACTTCCACTTTTCTCTCAAAGTTCTGCAACTCAACTAGAAGACTTCAATCACTTCCTTGTACTTCTAATAGCACCATTAATGCTTGTAGTTGTGTGCAATGGGGTTGTAGAATCATCCAAATCCTACCAAAATGATTTTGAACTCCCTAGATGCATGAATTCAAATGCACAGCCATAAGTGATAAAAATGGATATGGGCATTTCTAAACCCATTAATGCAAACCCTTCTTACAAGTGTCCAGGATGATGTACCAAGGTACTCTAGGCACGGGAATGATATTTTTGCTTCTCCATGCCATCTTACTTTAGATCCAAGAGGGTTTTCATCTATAGGTGGACATCCTAACACATTTAATATGTTGTCTTGCAAAGAAACACTATGACCCTCGAAAACCTACCTAGGCAACCAAAGTGCTATAAATACGAGGATGAAAGATATTGTAATGGTTGCTCATTGAGCCAATTTTTTGGCTACATAGTGCCATGAGTTGCTCTAGGGCATCAAGTGATGCAAGTTTGGTTTATAAGGGGGCAGGATATACATTGTAAATTATAGAAAGGGTATTCAACAAACAGAATGTATGTAAATGGATGTATCCATGGCAATTGGTAATTATACATGGGGATGCTCAAACCTAGTTGTGGACCTCTCTTTCCAAATTTGTTGGTATGAATGGAACGGGAGTTAGATGAATGTGTAACACCTTCTAATGCATTGCAAACCTTTTGTGATGGTCTTCCCCTTGTTTCATGTGGGTTCTTGCAACATTGAGATGGATTATCAAGTATGTCCATTTGCAATTAGTGTTATCTTTGATTTGTATGAATGTGCACATCTGATTTCATTAATGCTGTACAAGTATATCTTCTTCTTCCCTGCAGATTGTGACTTTGTTAACCAATCTAATATGCACTGATCTAGGAGGTGAGGGACTAAACACATTTTATTTAATCTTTGTCCTCAATAGCTTAGGAGTAGATTAAGGTCCTACTTGCTGCCATGATTCAATGATATAACTCAGGGAACATTTTAAGTGACCTCAAACGACCAAGATTGTTAGAGAATCGTGTTATGCATGGCTACCCCTTGTACTTGTATGAAATGTTAAGTGGATTCATTTGTGGGGATATAATGTTGCTGCCATCTTTAGGTGCATATGCAAGGTTGTAGTCATCGACTTAATAAGATATTTGACACGCGGCTAGTTAGTCTTTGGCCTAGTGAAAAATTTTGGGGTCACGCATATATTGGGAATAGTTGTAATTGATTTAGTCTTGTTCAATCATACTTTGTTGAATGCCCTATTAAGGATGCCTCTAGGAAATACCCTTGCAGGTTTAGCTGAGCACAAAGATGAAGGTGAGCTTACCCACTCACAACAGTTGGCCTTTATTCATCCATACTCAATCAATAAACCTATGTCCCATCCTCTTTAAGATAAATCCCTAGCCTTGAGGATAGATTAATACTCTAGGATTGTGGAACTGTGACTTTGGGACCCAACACAAGCTACATCATTCATGGAATCAGACAGTTGCAACTTTTATTGATTGCTTTTAACAGAAAACTGCCTTTAACTGCTATATTATCAACTGCTCTCAACTGATAAAGACATTACCCACTACATAGGTCATAGAAACACTTTGTGCTGAGATCACAATGCTTTGCACTAACCCACAAGCATGATTTAATAGTATGTAGTAATTTTTCTATTTGAAATTATACAAGATCAAATTAGGAACTTCTACAAATTTACTATATTTTATCATATATTATTTATGTAGCTCCTACAACTTGATTGCTAAATTTTATCAATCATTTCTGTAGCTCCTACAAATTTACCATCTAAAAGAGAGATTTCTTCGAATGATGTTTTATTTCAGTATAGTAATGGGTTGGGTCTATAAATAAAATAAGGATGCATGAATATTAAAATAATCAAAGACAAAAATGCGAAAGTGTTAGGGAAAAAAATATATTTAGGATGCAGCTTGGAAACACTGACCTGTGGCCAACCATAATGAATAACTCGACGAACATTTGACTTGTCAATTCCCATGCCAAAAGCAACTGTTGCAACAACCACCTAAGATCTTGCAATAAAGAACAAACACTAAGCTTCTGGTTTATCACATTGTACTAATACAATTGTATTAGTGTTTTTAATCCTTAATTGGGTTAAGATATAGAATGTATCAATGGAATATCAGAAGTTTATTAATGCTGCACTAAATTTTAAACATGATTTTTTTCAATGTTCATAAATAACCTCTAAAATATAAAAGCAAAGAAGAATAACACCAGTGTAAGAATCAGACCATTAATTCATGACAACAATGAAAAATAAATACCTGTAATGAGTCACTATGAAATAGATCATGCACGTCACTCAGATGCTTCTTTGGCAACTGAAAAATGATAGACATTCAGTTTAGTTTTATCACATAAAAAATCTAGCACATGGCTTAAGAAAAATTCAAGAAGCACAAATAGCATAAAGTTTCAAAAATTCTCAAGATGTAAAATGAAGAAAACAATAAAAAAAGCAAATCTTGGCCATCTTCAGCTGGCAATCAACTTCACAATGGTAAATATATACTAGACATTTTGATATGTTATTCTTATTACAAGAGATGTTGAAATCATGCTATCTTCTTATGGATTTTTACTACAAATGATGTGGTTCATCATTATAGTTTGGCATAATTCTATTGCTCATTGCTATTGACAATGTGGATTCATCAATATACATCCAGAACATGAAACCCACAGCACTACAATATGGCTTTTAACCTCTAACAATGATTATCCAACCAGGAGTCTTGTGTTTCTTTTGAACTTGGCAGATGCCAAGGAAGAAAAGAAGCTCAATTCTAAATTCACTCTCAACTGTACCTCAATAAAACCTTATGACCTGACTGTCAAGCAATGAAAAGCAATTCTTTGTCCTGAGTCATCAGAGCCCTCAGTCTAGTTGTCTAACTCTACACTATAAGTGTTTGAACCTTGTTCTGACATCTGCCAGCCATTTTGTGTGGTTTTTGTCATATCAGCCTGTAATGTCCCCAATTTCGCGAGCATCAGAGTTCAGTGGATTTAGCCTATTCCTGGCCCTCATAGGCAAATTTGTCTGGTAAGAGGGTCCTAGTGGCAGTTGGACGGGGTTGGTGATAGTACTTTCCGTCAGTTCAGTTTCGGTTTCTAGTTCTAGGCTTTTCAGATGATTATTTAGCTCAGTCTGGAGTACTTACTATTTATAGTAAGTCACTTGACAGGGTTACTATTTTTAGACTGGCACCTGGTCACATGGGGAACTAACAGAGTTAACTCTTGCTTCAGACGGCTCATTAAACGAACAATTATTCCAAGAGTTATTTATTTTTAAAGTGACTAAGGAATTATTTAAATATTTAAGTGTTATTATAAAGTTATAATGTAACTTTATAATAATAAAGTCACTTTAATTTTATAAAGTGACTCAAATAAAACATTATATCTTAAAGTCACTAAAATAAAAGTAAAGTGGGAAACATATCTTTATCCCACATTGGCTGGAAAAGTGTGTGAGCCCTCCCAGGAAAGATATAAAAGGATCTGCAGGGCTCATTTATGGATATGCTTGGTTTATGTTTGGTTATTATTTTCTCTTGGAGAATTTTGGGAAGCTTTGGCTTTCCGCAGGTTTGAGGACAAAAACCCTCGAGCTTGGAGGCAGTGGACGGAAACCCATTGTCTATTGGAGATATCATTCAAGTGTCTCACTTTGTGCTTCAGATTCAAACATTTGGTTATTCCAATCCGACTGTAAGTTCTATAGCTGCAATTGGATATTTCTGTTGTTATTCTACTAAAATTTTGAAGGCAATAAACAAATTCAATTTCAGATCTTATTTCTAAACTGGTATTATATGATTTACATTGAAATATGTTGCAAGTTATTGGATAAATAGAAATTTGTTTGCATGCAATTTATTTGTCAAATCTTTTGTGGGAAAAACTTGGAGAAGTTTGGGGTAATCTTTCGCGTTACAGAATTGGGGTTTTCAATCAGATCTAGTTTGGCTCATTATAGTGGTATTAGAGCCTGGATCTTGCCAGCCTGTTGGGAAGATCAATTGCTGCAAATTATTTCTACAGATTTGTTGTTGCCAAATTTAATGGCTTCTGGCCAAATTTGGATTGCTCCCGGATTCGATAATATTTGAAAAGAATTTCAGTTATTCTGGAAAGTCATTTTCAATTTGAGAATAAAATTCTATTTGTGGATGATAAGGATTTTAAATAACATTAGAAAATAATATTTATTTGAGGTGCCCGATTTCATTCTGAGTTTGCTCAATATTTATTTAAGGAGAAAATTCTATTATTGCATCAATTTCTTATGAAAATGTAATTCAAGGCGCCTACGGGACAAAGTTCAAATATAGACAAAATAGAGCTTATAGAAATTGAATGAGACAAGGAGTAGATAATACTTTGGAGACTAACGGTCAGCAAATAAGACAAGGGAGGATGCGTCAGGGGCAGATAAGTTAAATTGTCTTTGCCAGATAATCATTCAAAGGCCAACTATTAATTTATTCGACATCAGCAAGGACATCTTCAGAAAAAGTTAAAGAAGCTGCTCACTCAGCTTCATATAAGACAAACATCAAAATTATATTAGCGGCTGCACAAAGTCATATCGTGGGAATTGAAAATAGTGGAGGGGCCGATACATTTATCTATCTAAAGATAGACGCCAAGCAGGACAAAATATACTAAAGAAATATCTCAGCTATCAATATTACAAAGTGAAGGATTGACTAGAATGACCTGTCAGGAGCAGCTTAAAAAGAGGAAGACGTCATTTTAATAAGAAACGCCAGTATTGGAAGAGGCCCGAATATATTATTTGGCAATTCGTCACCCATCCAGGCAGCGGGGCGCGACCTTCAGAACACTCAGTCAGCGCGGGTTTGAAGGCATCCAGCTATCGATATTATATTTGAAGGCAAATTCTATATAAAGCAGGAACCAATATATTGAACGCAGCTATCTGGAGATTATCAGTGAGAGTGGCATTTTGTAGAAATTTGGATCATGTTGAACAGAATAAGCAATTGGATGAAGTCTTCATTATTGGTGATTGACACTGTTCCAGGTTCACTCTATTATTTGCATTATTATTACATTTTCAGTTATCAGTCTATAGCAGATTGCAGTCCCAATCATTCGAAGATAACTTTGTAGATTGCATAAACATAATGGAAGTTGTGAATGCTGTTTTCTTTGCATTATTGGGCCCTTGAAATTTACTGTGAAAATATCACTCTCTTGAGGATGATCTGTTGTAATGAGTTTAGCAACATTTATATTCAGTTTGGAGTCTTTTGCTAGCAGTACACTTCGTTGAGGTTGCTTATAAACTGTTTGCAAAAATGTCTCCTGCCTATATCTGAATAATTACATGCATTTTCAATTATTTCTGAATAGGGGTTGAAAGACAATTGCATTGTATCTTCTTTTCATATCCGTCATCTGCATAGCTTCACTTGAGTCTATTTCAGTTTATATAATCTTTACATTTACAATCAGAAAAAACCCAAACAAACAATCAATAACAGCAAGTTGAAAGGTTGGAAGACAATGGTTTGACTAAATGTCCAAGAGCTTAAGGGTAAAAATTTACATCAGATTAGCCAGGGACATTTCAGTTTTTCCAACAAACTATTTGACGAAACTCCTTAGTGGGAAAAGGGGTCAGTAAATAAAATGAAGACGATGGAAAATAAGAAAAGTGATCTTTTCTCGAAAGAATTCAATGATACATTCAATGGTGAACAACTAAGGGACTTGCAGAAAGAAAAGGAAGTAGGCAATTGGCTCTATGTAATCGGATTAGAATTGAAGTCCATGAAATTTACCAATGATGTTCTCTCTAAGTTGGAGGAAATAGACACGTATTTATCCAAAGTAGATCAGGCAGATTGGATGCTTCTGAATTGGCTTTCCAACCCTCAATGCTCGCTTTGGTCCAGCACAAGTTCATGGAACATCCTTGTGAAAATGTGAGACTTGCAGTTGCTTCTTATCTCAGTGAGATGATAAGGATAACAGCTCCTGTAGCACCCTATAATGATGGCATACTAAAGAAGGTTCTACAGCTGATTGTGGGAAGCCTATATGGGTTACATGATGTCAAAGCCCCTACTTTTGGAAAAAGGGCTAAGATTTTAGAAATCATGGAAAAAATCAGACCATTTATCTTTATGTTGGATCTCAGGTGGGATAAATTGATTCTGTAGATGTTTCAATGCTTCTTAACTGAAATTAGGAAGCATCATCCAGACAATGTAAGGGCTTGTATGCAAACTATTATGTCCTTAATCCTAGAAGAGGATGATGATATCTGCAAACGGTTGCAATTAGACTTGTTAGCCATTTGGAGGAAGGAGCAGTGCGTTTCCCCCACAGTTTATGCTTTCTCAAAGGGTTTGGTTGAGCAGAAAATTGGGAAGTTCAAGGAACAGATGACAACTGCAGAGCTAATTTCTTTGGGTATACAGGTCCCAGGATCACCCAAAAAGATCATGAACCAAATGAGGCGAGAGGAGATTTGTTTCACTTGCCTGGAGCATTGGTCACTTGATCACATATGTGAAGTTAATAAGGAAAAGGAACCATTGCAGCCAAGTAGTGTTGAAAACATACAAACAAATGAGGCTACAAAAATTGAAGAGGATGACCTAACCCAAGAAGTGAGCCTATTAGTTCACCCAGAGATCTCCAAAGAAGTGCATGAATCTTCGTGTGATGAGGAATTGCTTAAAGAAGATAACACAGCAATAGCCTTAGCCTTGCATTCAGATAAATCCTACAAAGATTATGAGACATCTACAAAGGAATGCAAGAGTCTTTTGGTGGGAAAACTAGAGCTTATGCTTCATAAATCATATGCGGAAATGAACTCAATAAGTGCTCCATTGGCTGATCTCAATGCTGTACCACCATTCATGCTTGTAGATTGCAAAGCAACAGTTGAGAGAGAAGATGAGCTCAGAGTACAAGAACAGGAAAGGAAAGAAGAAACATTTGAATTTGATTTGCAGCCTACAAGTAATCATGAAGAATGCAAAAATCAATCGTCGTTAGGGAGTGACCTGTTGTGACCTTTTCACACGTCACCCCATTCAAGATGGGGACCCCCTAATTTTTGCTTCGTTCGGGTCTTTTGGCTTGATTTTGGTTGGTTTTTCCCGCTGTCTCTCTCTTTGCTACTTGTCTTTCCGAGGATGTGCCCGTCTTTGAGCTTAAATTTGGAGTTTTGGCTAAGTCTGTAGAATTGGTTTGCGCTTTTCATGTCAATTTGAGGTCAATTTGAATTGGTTAATTGCATTCTAACTGTTGCATCATGATTAAGACACTTCAAACTGCTTACCTGCAAATTTTGAGCTGAAACGGACAACTTGTTATTTTTTTAGCAAGTCTGGACTTCGGAGGCTATTTTGAGGGTTTGCATGTGAAGTTTCAAATGCATGTCTGGAGATTCTTTCTAGGTTTTTCAAAACCTTCGCGATGGTATAACATGCAAACTGAGATGCTGACTTTCAACAATTCAGGCTTTAGAGGCTATTTTTAGGGTTTGCATGCGAAGTTTTTCGATGCATGTCTGGAGAATATTTCTAGGTTTTCCGAGACCTACGCAATGATATAACATGCAAGATGAGATGATAAATTTCAGCAATCTTGACTTCGGAAGCTATTTTTAGGGTTTGCATGTTGGAGTCTTTAACGCAAGTTTGAATATTCCTTGTGGGTTTTTCAGGAGCTTCGCAGTGATGTAACATGCAAACGAGGATTAGGACCTTTTTGCAGAGTTGTCTTCGAGAGCAAATTTTAGAGTTTGCATGCAGGATTTCTCAGCGCATGTCAGCATATTCTTTATGGGTTTTTCAAGGGCTACGCAACGAGATAACATGCAAGCAGAGTTGATCACTTTTCAAGAACTTACTATTTTTAGCCAGTGCCCGAATGTAGTCCAGTTTGCTAGGTTTTTCTGGGTCTAGTCTGGAGAGATACCTTAAAATTTGTCTAAGGCATTGAAACTGAAAGCAAAACACCTCAAATGTGCCTAGCTTGAAGGGGGAGATAGAAAAATTTTCTAAGTGTTTGAAGTTGGAAGCTCCCATCCCCAAATGCGCCCTTGAGAGAGAATGAAAGATGAGTTGATGGAGATTTGACTAAGTCATGGAAAACGAAACTAGAAGGGGGTGAAATGCACCCAAGTGCCAAGAGGTTGGTTAAAAAAAATTCTAAGGCAATAAAATGTTAGTACAGGAGGCTAAATGCACCCTTGAAAGAAGGTGGCTATAAGAAATTTTCTAAGTCTAGAAAATTGAAAGCCCAGAACCCCAGATGCGCCCAAGTTGAGTGGAGAGCTTGGAATTTTGACTAAGTCTTTGAAAGTGGAAGTAGGCCTTGTTAAATGTGCCTTAGCTTGGAGAGATGTCTAGAAATTTTCTAAGTGCTGACAAATGAAAGTATGACCCCCTAGAAGCGCCCAAGATGACAAGGTGAAGAAGAAATTTGTCTAAGGCAATGAAACTAGAAGTACAACCTCCCAAATGTGCCCAAGCTCTAGGTGGAGGTGAGATGACTTGAAAATATTCCTAAGTGTTTTAAAAATGGCAGGAGACCTACCTATATACGCCAAGGTTGAGAAGAAGATGAAAAATTTCTCTAAGTGTGAGGAAATGAAAGCAGAGACCCTTAAATATGCCATTGAAGATAAAGTGTTTGAGAAATTTTTCTAAGTGTTGAAAATGAAAGTCTAGGGGGTGAAGTGAGCCTTAGTTTGGAGGGGTTGGGTCATGGCGTTGAAATTGATAGTGGTCATAGTAAAATGCGCCCTTGGGAGATAATGAAAGAGGAGATTAAAAGAAATTTTCCAAATGGAGGCACCCCTTAGCAAATACGCCCAAGGCTGGAAAAGATGAATAAACCTTAGAGATGAATATTTATTTTCAAAGGTGGAAAAATCAAATGTACCCCTTCATACGTGCACACGTGAATAATATATTTTCTGAGGGAAAAAAAAATTTGTGGGTATTGGATATTTTTCTAAGGAAATGATTTTGAAACTTTTCGCACCTTGCCTGGAGATTTTGAAGTGGACACTGGGCTTGTGATTGATAAAATTTTCTAGAGGAGATAAAATTTCCTAAGGCTCAAGTTGGATAAAGTTTCTAAGGCACAGTTTCAAGGTACACAAGAAGCAGAGTACGCCCCAGAGGAAAAGATTAGATGAAATATTTCTAAGGTAAAGAAAATAAGAGTAGACTCCTCCAAGTGTGCCCAAGGAGGAATGGATAAAGATATGAAAATATTCTAAGGCGGGTAATGAAGCAGAGCCTTCTAAAATGCGCCCTCAAGGAAGGGAAATTTGTCGAAGGCATGGAGAATTTAAAGATGAAGTGAAGCTCAATATCCAAATGATATGCGCCCTAGCACATAGATGTTGAAAAGTCATGAAGAAAACAAAATTTGCTCAAGGAAGATGATGAATCCTATCTAGAGATCAATCAAACCTTGGAAGTCAGAACACGGAAATCAAGTAAGTGAAGATATTTTATACTATAAAGTGCTTTGATGCTCTTCTCCTTGCTTGTTTTGCAGGATGAACGTTGGGACCAAGGTCTAATGACTTGAGGTGATGGAACAAGGACAGAGGAGTTATGTGTTGGAATTTCTCCACAAAGGTCTCATATGCACCCAACTCAGAGAGGTCGGTGGCAAGGAAGAAATGGGCGAGTCCAAGACAAAGATTAGAGTAGAGAAAAAGATGAAGGCCTAGGCATTAAGGATCATCCTCAAGCACTAAAACGTCCTCAAGGCTAAGGATGAGGAATGAACAAAAGGGCTTCAATGTTAAAGAACGACAACGGGATGGATTGAAGAACAGAATAGAGGAACTCTTCCCAGGTGTGAAGTCCTTCTCTAGCAGTGACCCAACAGGATGTTCTACAGCATACTCCGCATAACCAAGGGTGCAATGACAACAAGGAGGAAGATCATCGTCAAACAGCTGAACGTACTTGCCATCTCAATCCTAGAAATTGGAGCAGTGTCGATCAGATTCATCAAATTTGCAGTCCAAGAGAAGAACAGTGCAAACACGTCTCTGGACGAGAATCTTCTAGAAGGATGGTGGACATTAATTGCTCATTTATTATCCCTCTTCTTGATGGCAGTTTTTAGGGTTGGGGTTTATGTGGCTCAATCTAAGACCTTCATTGTAATTGAATCTGGGTCGTCCATTGGATTTGGCCATCTATAAAAGGGGCATCCCCCTCTCATTTGTAATTCATTAGATTAGCTCAGAGATAGGAAGATACAGAGACAACTTAGAGATAGCTTAGCGTAGATTGGTAGCATATTTTGAAGAAGGAAAGTTTTTCCTTTGAAAGCTTTGTAAGAAATTGTTGTGAACACTCTCATAATAAAAAGAGTTTTCATTGATGATGATTTCATCTTTTGTTGTGAGCAGCTAGCAAGATTTCTTCGTCCTTCCAATTCAAGTAGAATCTTAAAGTAGAATAAATTTTATTTCATGCAAGTAGATGCTAGTAGTGGAATGTGGTGTTTGATTCGAGCAAACTTCGTCTATCCATACCACTAGTGTGTTTGTTGATGGTGAATTCGCCTTGTGTGGTCAACTAGAACATTGCGGACTTGACTTCGCTTGTAATTCATATGTTGGTATGTGTCGTTGTGACGGTGTCTTCGTGTTGAATTGTGATCTAAATACCTTTGATTACTCCTCTGAAGATTGCACCGGTTTTGTGGAAGCTATCCAAAGCGAGGCAAAGCAAAGCTTGGTTGAAGTCTGCGAGAATTGATCGCCATGTCCCATGCCTTAGAGTAGATTAGAGCCTTCTTATCCCTACAACCATTTAAATTCAGTACTTTTTGGTTAATTTAGGAAACAAGAGGTTTATAGACAAAAACTTTCGAGCATTCAAATTCTTTTCTCCGTTGTTGAACAATTTTGTAAGTCCCCTTGAAATACCAGCAAATCACATCAAGCCAACTGAGACTATCCACTACATGAAGGAACCTTGGAGTAAAATGTGTTGGCGTAATAACTAGCACCTCTGGAGTAAGAGTTGGTACGGACAACTATGCACACTACGCAATGAGTGCTCTTCAAATTAGGAGGGGAAGCTCCCTCGTTGTGCTTGACAAAAGTGCTTTGAAAAGGAAAGTAAACTAAACTATATCCTGTCTTTTTGTTTCAGCTGTAGAGGTACAAGGCTTTCTCGAAAACTATATACGTTGCAGCTGAGTATTTTTTGGTTTCGCAGACTACTAACTACAACTAGGCTTAATTACTTAAAATCTATCCAGTTTCCTCAAGAAAACAGAGCATGAGGAAATGGAGCAAGGATGACTATCTGACGATAAACAAGTATAGATTCTCAACTTGAAGACAAGGTGGCACATCTATCAGCTCAATCTAAACAAGTTTATTGGAAACAACAATATACGATAAACTGAATACAGATTCTCAACTTGAAGGCAAGGTGGCACATCTATCAGCTCAATCTGAATAAGTTTATTATTCACACACATCACATGATAACCAAGTACAGATTCTCAACTTGAAGGCAAGGTGGCACAACTATCAGCTCAATTTGGACAAGTTTATTGAACACAAAACAGATTTGATCTAACTAAGGAAAGAATTCACCATTATAATTGCATAAAACCCTATGTGGCATAACAATTCATCATAATAGTAAAAACGCAAGAACAGATACAGAACGAGCAATATTGAAGGCAAGGTAGGCACAGCATATATTTCTCTCTCATGCAAAAGTTATTTACAAATGAGCAAAAGCTCTTATTTATATACATCAAAGGTGTAGGGAACCCTAAAATCACCTTGAGTCAACTACTGATCCTGCAATGCATGCAAGATTTATTACTAAACCCTAATAAAGCAAACTATAGTTAATTGGAAAACTACCATCAATTAACCGAAACATCTAATCTAAAAATGGGCAATGTGCAAGCATGCACGTCCTTATTTAAAGCAAAGTTAACTGGACACTACCCTCAGTTAACTAAAAACCCTAACCCTAATTCCTGTGAAGATAATCCCAAGGAAGAGATAAGCATGTATGAAGTCAACAAGTGAACTCAAGACTGAAAGTCGAGTTAACTGCCGCTCTTGATTCTATCCTCGAAATTAACTGCAAGTTCCAACTGGCAGATCACTCCACGTCATCTCGGTCTAACACTTCGACCAAGAACTCATCAATGTCTCTGTCTTCTAGCATTTTGATGCTATCCAGAACAACAATCTGTTTCTTCAATTCTCTGTCACTTTCCTTGACTGTATGCATACATTCTTTGACATCTTCAGCCGCCTTTTTGAAACTAGCTGAAATAACTAAAATATTCTCCAACTTAGCCGCCATAGGATCTCCCTCAAGGCTATCACGAATCAGCTTTTCGAACTCAGCTTGCACTTCATTAAGTGCAATATACGTGCCATCTTCAAGAAGATAATGACACGGAATCTGAACAACAAAACCACTAACAAGTGCAAGAGCTCCAACGACATTATCTTTCAGTGAAAACAACTTGGTAGAGATCTTTTCACATATTTCCATTTTGAAAAGGTGCTGCTCCCTCCAAGTAAAAACTTTCTCTTGATCTTCATCAATCTCCAAGGCATCATATGCAACAGACAACTGGGACACAAGAACTCGATCCTTGGCTAAACTCTCTGCGACTGAAATCTCGAGCAACTGAATACCTTGACGAAGTTTATGTGCGTCACTCCTCAACTGATACAAATCCATAAGAAGACGTTGACCTGTAACGACTAAGCTTTCGATCCAGTTATCCAAAAGTTTGCCATGATTGACTAACTGATCCAGCTTTCATTGCTCTGCAGGTGTATTATGAGGAAGAACAAGCGCTCTACTTGGATTTCCGTGAACAAGATCAGAGATATACTGACGAAGTTGACCATTTTCAGCCTTAAGCAATGCCTTATCCTCTCCATCCTTCGTGATGCGTTCTTCAAGATTATTGGTGACAATCTTAAGAAGGCTTATGTCTGTCTCTTGAGTGGTCCTACCAAGATTTGCCTTAGTGAAAGTAAAGTCACCAACTTCAACTTCATCTAGGCTCTTACCCTCTAGAGGAGTAGCAACTTCTACAACAATCTCTAATTCTGGAGTCTTCTCAATATGCACCTGTTTCTTGATTTTCTTGTTCGACCTTCTCTGATAAGGTTCGCCGAACTCAGATAAATCAAGGTTATATGAAGGTTCTCGCCTCTGTCTCCCCAAACACCTCTTGAGCCAACAAGAATGAACAATATTATCAATTTGAGGAGAGACTGTCCCAAATGTATCAACCTGTGGCGGTTCAGTTGTCTCTGATCCTACTCAAATTGGTATCTCAGGCTCTGAATCTATATCAATAGGTTGCACATGTGGTGAACTAGGAGGTGAAACGTGAGGCTCAGCCTGAATGACTGTCTCTACTGGAATCTCAGGTACATTCTCAACCTGCTTCTGCTTCCTTTTACCAATAGTCCTCTTTCCCGTGTTTCCACTGAGTCTAACTCCTTCAGGAGGTATCACAATAGCCTTGACCCGAGGCCTTGACCTCGAAGTAGAAGGCAATGAAGAAAAATTCTCTGGCGGCTCTGTCACAGAAACTGACTTTTGCCTCCGTTTACTCTCCAAGAACTGCTTGCTAGTCTTGATAACCGATCTAGATACCTCCTCAATAGAAGTATTCTCTTTAGCGTACCAATCTGGTGAGCAAAGTGGCTGCCGAGCAATTTGATCTCTAGCATATGAATTGAGAAGAACTTCTCCATCATCATCTGATAAACCATCAACAACCTCTGATAAGTAATCAGAGAGCTGAGCGATAGTGAGTCTGCAATAGTGACGACGACGAACCTCGAATTCATCTTCACAATTAGCCCAGAAATCTTCAAGTGCTGGCTTATGTGCAATCCCTCGCTCTAACCTGTTTGCATAATGACCCAAAGGATCATAGGAACGCCTCTCAGTATGAGTTTTAAGCTTGAATCTTTCTATCTCAGTTGACATATGCTTGGCATCTGTTGCAGTCCTGCATGTGAAAATTCCCAATCCAAATGGAAAAGTAGCCGTAGTCTTATGACGACTGTGAAGAAAGAAATGAACATGTTGCATCTGTCTGAGAAATTCCATGAAGATGATCTTGTTTGAAGGATACCTCGGCAACATCAGAGGCTCTCCAACATATCCATAAACCCGGATGTATGTGAAAGTAGGAAATTGGATAAACCAATCCGCCCAAGTCTCCATCACTGATTTTGCCTCGGCAGAAATACGGATATGCATTTCATTGTCAAGATCTCTGACTGTCCTCATAGAAAAGTGATCATTCACAGCTCGGAAGTTTTGTTCAGATTTAGAAAACTCCAACTGAGAATAGTACTCATGAACACGTTGAACACCAAGAGTGCCATTAGTTTTTAGATGCCTGTAGCTACCTTGAAATGCAACTAAGTAGACCAGGTAAGATATCATTCAAAACTCATGAAAATTGAGAAAATCATAAATCTGCTGATGTAGGCAATCACTAATCAACATAGCCCAATCAAAATGTTCTGTGCCATCAAGAATTCTGGAAATAAGGTAAAACATCCATGATCGGAAAGTGCTAGCATCCTCTTGACCTGTAACTCGATTGAGCAAAGTTATCAAAACAGCAACCTCATCCTTGAATTCACCACGACCAACCTTCTTAGGCGTATTAGTCTTTTGAACTTTCAGCCATCTCTGAGCCACCTTTCTCTGTGAACGTTCTTGATCTCCATCCCATATCTTCTCACAGGCCTCAATAACCACAATGAAATTATCTAAACGAGGAGGAATAGCAAAACATTTCTCTATATCCTTCGGTTTAAGACTGCAGATAATCCTCCCATCAGCTGATCTGATTTGTCGTGAAGATGAGTCATAATGCTTGATGCAAGCAAGAACGAACTCAAGATCAAAAGTGGTAACAGGAATAGATGTTGCTGCCAGCAATCCGGAACGTTCAAGATTTCTCAATGAATTGCTGCCAACACCCTCCAAACTGCTCAGATTAACCACTGGATAAACATGATTTAAGTCCGTATCTGAAGTTCTGACAAAATCATGTATAAGAATCGATTTGGTCTTATAATCAATGAGATTAAACTACATTTTGAAAATGAAGACCTTTGATTGTAAAGTCGAATATATTTGAACAACTTTCTGGAAAAACTGAAAATCTCTGGACAAGGCTAAAAATAGCCTATGGCAGGAAAAAAAATTGGAATTTTTCTGAAACGTGGGTTTTGTGCAGAATCAAATTCTAAGACAACCCAAATAGCACAATTTTCGAAAAAATGTGTTTTAGGCCCACATGCAAAGAGATTCTTCGAAAAAAGCACAGAGCTTCAGAATGAAGACTACGGGGTAATTTTCTCGAAAAAAATCTAAGACATGGGTTTTGCTGCAAATACTAAAGTATGCGAACCCAGATAATCAAATTCTGAAAATATGCTGAATTTCTTCAACATGCGAAGAAAGTACCTAAGATGAGAAATAGAAGAAATAAGACAGAAGAAAGAAGGTTTTATTGCTTTGCTTCTGTAGAATTCGCCTATCTCTGTTTTGGAATTCGATGAAACCTGCATGCAAACTGAAAACAAAGTCTGGAATATTCTTCTTCTGAACAAACTGAATCCGTTGCTATAAAAAACGTTGAATTCTGACCCCTGTAACACCTTCAAATCGCTGCTCGCTCAAGAAGAATGTATTTCTCTAAGCTTGTGATGAGGAATAATGGACGCCTAAACTTGAATAAATAGAGTTTCATCACTAAAATTCGTAAGAAATGCATGCAACCTTGAAAATTACGATTGGCTTGTGATTGGACCTCAATTTAGTTAACTGAAGACTAAAATGAGCTAAATAAAGCACCATGCTTTAGAACTAAAGTCGCCTTATTAAGACTTCAGTTGCAAAATTCACTTAAAGCATCATGCGAATTAAGCCTCAGTTGACAACTCCATATTAAGGTCGCCATACTTCACAACTCAAAATTCATGCTTTAAATCTTTAGTTAAAAATCTTAACTAAAGCGTCCATTTTGAAGACTAAAGTTAAAATATATAATGAAGTGTCAACTTCACAAAATCTTCACAAAACTTCAACTAATGCACCATGCATTCAAACTCAAGTTGATTTTCAAACATACACTTCAGATAAGTGGACATGCAAACAAGTTAACTCAACATGCAAAGTCAGTTAACTGGACATGCAAACTAGTTAACTCGACATGCAAACTGAAAGAACACTCAACATGCCAAAATGTTAACTGAAGATGACAACCCAAAAATTGTTCAGTCTAACTGAAGTCAAAACTCAAGTTAGGGCGCACCAGTCAACTTCTTTCGAAAAATCAACTTTGACCTCTCTAGGCGTTTTCCAGACTTAGCCAATTTTGATGAAAATTTGGATTTAAACCTCTTTCAGGACCTCTGTTCATCCCCTAACACTGGCTGACTGACCTCACCGATTGGCTGGCTGATAAGTGCATTGCAGAGCAGGACAAAAACTGATCAAAAGATACCTTGAGACTGAACATCATAAAACTAAGATCTGAAGGGTCAAAAATCCAAGCGCCCTTTTCAAAAACTGCTCTTTTTCTCAGACTTAGTTAAATTTACTCATCTCCATCTTGTACGAAGGGAAAAACAAATCCTTCATAACTTCTGATTGACCAAGTTTCAAGACTGGATCACAGGCTCACTGTGGAGCTAACCTCATTCCGCATGACAGCTGCAAAGGCACATTTTTTCAGAAAACATCATCTGAGGGGTGAAAATCAAGGGCGCCTTTTTGAAAAGTTGCTCTTTTTCTCCCAGACTTGGCCATTTCTGGAACTGACCAAAATAACACTAAAACTCCGACTGCAAGCTGCTGAGTCATCTTCTGATCTGACGGAGACAGGCAACGGGGAGTTGAACGTAACACGGAGAAGCTGAATATCTGAGAACATCAAAAAGAAGGCATTAAAGGCTTCAAAAGCTCAGGCGCCTTTCTGAAAAAGTGCTCTTTTGCTTTTTCCTTGATATTTTGACCAAGATTTGACCCTATGTTTGACCTTTGGCTCAGGCATTTCGGCAACTTAGATTCACCCACTGACGAATGCATTGCGAAGCCTGAATAAATGTGAGACAAACATCTCGGGTGGTATTTAGTCAAAAACCTTCATTTGACACCTCAAAAAGATGGGCGCCTTTCTCAAAAGCTGCTCTTTTTCTCAGTGCTAGCCAATTTTGACGTTCTTCTCGTTTTGCGCTATACCTTCTGTAACTCGAACAAAACAGGTCCATTTGACAGGCTTGATAGCCCGTTGCGAAGCTAGCGTGATACCAAAGAAAAGTGTGTTGGAGGTGACAAACCCGAAAAACAGGATCTGAGCCCCTAAAAGATAGGGCGCCTTTTTGAAAATGTGCTCTTCTCTCCAGAAATAGAAAATTTTGATGATTTTCCTTCAGATTTTCACTTTTCTTGAATTTCTTCAGTAACAAACTAACATGAAACTGACACAAACTCCATATTTAAAAAGTCCAAAAATGACCTTCTGACATCACTTAAACAAGATTAAGACTCAATTAAGCAAAATGCCTTAGTGAAGCAAAAATTTTGGTTTGGGTCCAACAAAATGCATGATCTTTCTTGCAATCTTAGCATGCAAGAGACTTTGTTCAAGAGAGGATAGGGTGACCGTTGGGAAAACTTTATTCTGTGTTGGTGCGGTCACAAAACACACATCAACATGACTCACATGAGGCTTCACCATCTTTGCAAGAAGATTCACAAGAGGATTCTATGGGAGAGATGAACATAACTTTCTTTGATATTGAGCATGAGATTGTTATGTGTAATGATGGTATGGATTCTTTGGGTAATCACAATGCATCTACGAGTATGATAGTTGATTCCAATGATAACACCAATCCTACACATGAAGAAAAATTAGTACAAAAGCTTTTGGTGTGGGAAGATTTACAAGATCATTTGGCGGTGAAGGATGATAAAATTGTTCAAGCTTTGACAGGATTGGATTCTACAACATCTTTTGAGACATCCTATGAGGTACATAGCAGCAGTGGCTTAGATGTTGATGTGTGCGATGATGATAGCACACATGATGCTGTTGATCATGAGGTGAGTGATGTTGACTCAACCTCATACTATAGTGCAGATTTGGGTGCAGAGCATGAGGTGGATCAGGAGATGGAGTGTGAGATGATCTACAATCCATTGTTCGAGACAAATGCTACTTGGTCATATGATAATCCACTCTTCGAGTTAGATGTTGATCACTCTCTTGACCCCAGTCCTGAGATGAGTGTTGATTGTGGCGTTTGGGATCCTTCCAGTGCATCAGGATTTCAGACAGGGCCCGCAAAGGAGTTGCCATCTTCAGAAGATGGGACTAGAGGCTGCAAGTACCCAACTTTGTTGTTTGTAGGAGATTATTTGCATGGACAGCAGTTGATCATCCATCATGCTGATATATATCTGATAGGAGTTGCTTCTTCTATGTCACAGAGATTTCATATGGATACACAGTGACAGGGTGATTATGGCATCAGTAGGCATGATGGCTTGATTTGTCAGCACATCCATGAGGGTTTGGCAGAGGATAGAGAGAGATATGGTGTAACAAATGCTTCCAAATGTTCTTATCTCCGCATGACGGATGGATGTGAGGTTCGGTATTTTTGGGACTCGGGAGGCGATAGGTTTGGCACTATGTATTGGACGGATTCCATTGGGTCACTTCACTATCTGCAGCATGGTGAAGTTGAGATTACATTTGTGCAGCAAAAGTCTAAGGATGTCAAAAACGGAAGACCTTCATTCTGGGTTTGGGATCTGGGGATAGCCTGCGCAATAGGGTTTTTGTTGATGCTACAGGAGTCAATTAGAGATGTGTGGGACATTTCAAAGTTCTTCCTCGAGGCCTTCCAAGGAGTGGAGTTTCTTTGCAGTGGAGATTGCTTGGGGACAAGCAATTTCAGAGGGCGGACTGTAATGTCCCCAGTTTTGCGAGCATCAGAGTTCAATGGATTTAGCCTATTCTTGGCCCTCGTAGGAAAACTTGTATGGTAAGAGGGTCCTAGTGGCAGTTGGATGGGGTTGGTGATAGTACTTTCCGTCAGTTCAGTTTCGGTTTCCGGTTCCAGGCTTTTCAGATGATTATTTAACTCAATTTGGAGTACTTACTATTTATAGTAAGTCACTTGGCAGGGTTACTATTTTTAGACTGGCACCTGGTCACATGGGGAACTGATAGAGTTAACTCCTACTTCAGACGGCTCATTAAACGAACAATTGTTCCAGGAGTTATTTATTTTTAAAGTGACTAAGGAATTATTTAAATATTTAAGTGTTATTATAAAGTTATAATGTAACTTTATAATAATAAAGTCACTTTAATTTTATAAAGTGACTCAAATAAAATATTATATCTTAAAGTCACTAAAATAAAAGTAAAGTGGGAAATATATCTTTATCCCACATTGGTTGGAAAAGTGTGTGAGCCCTCCCAGGAAAGATATAAAAGGATCTACATGGCTCATTTATGGATATGCTTGGTTTATGTTTGGTTATTATTTTCTCTTGGAGAATTTTGGGAAGCTTTGGCTTTCAGCAGGTTTGAGGACAGAAACCCTCGAGCTTGGAGGCAGTGGACAGAAACCCATTGTTTGTTGGAGATATCATTCAGGTGTCTCACTTTGTGCTTCAGATTCAAACTTCTGGTTATTCCAATCCGACTGTAAGTTTTGTAGCTATGATTGGATATTTCTATTGTTATTCTACTGAAATTTTGACGACAATAAACAAATTCAATTTCAGATCTTATTTCTAAACTGGTATTATATGATTTACATTGAAATATGTTGCAAGTTATTGGATAAATAGAAATTTGTTTGCATGCAATTTATTTGTGAAATCTTATGTGGGAAAAACTTGGAGAAATTTGGGGCAATCTTTCGTGTTACAGAATTGGGGTTTTCAGTCAGATCTAGTTTGGCTCATTACACAGCCAGTCATCCATACTACTATCTTTGTCATCCCTACCAATCCATGGCATAAACATTGCATAAAAGAGCAAAGTACAACAACAGGAGGAAGCAATGGAATGTGCATAGTTGGCAGACTCGCCAAGTTTTCGGCAAGTCTCGAAAAACTCACGAGTCTCCCCCCCCCCTCGAGTCTTTCTGACTTTTACTCGCCGAGTCATGCAAAAGAGTCTTTGCCAAAAACCCGACAAGTCTGTGCAAAAGACTCGCCATGTATGTGCATATTAGGGGTCCACGGCAGAACAGGTTATTTCATAAAAAAAAACACCAAAAACTTGATTTGCAAAGCAAATAAACCCTTCCCAGCAAAAAAACCACCATTTGCAACATTCCGCCATCAAGGAGAGAGGATCTAAATGAATTTTTTGCAGATTTCGAATGCAAATTTGAATCACAAGTAGGTTTTCGGTTTCCATTTTTTTATTTTTTTTAATCATTTTGCTTCATTCTTGTTGCAAAATCTTGAATCCAAATTGAAAAAAATCTTCATAGAGCAAAAAGTAGGATTTTTGCATTTAGATTCCAGAAAACAAGATTCATCACTATTTTTTGACTTTTTCCGATATTTTTCCTTATTTTCACTGTTTTTTGAATTTTTCAGTGTAATGTTCCTTTTTGGGATAACCCTAAATCTTATCCTAGAATCACAAGCTTAATGTAGTTAGGGTTATAACTTACCACTCAAATGCTTCAAACAAGATAAACCCTGGTTTAGGTCCTATAATCATGTTAGATAATATAGGAGATATCTTTCATATCATCAAAACATAATAAACATAACTATTTCCAGACTATCTAGACTACCAATATCCATAATGCATAATGGAAGTTTTATTCATAACAAGGCCTAGATGAGAAGCAGGATAAATCCATTTGAAGCTATCCATCTAAGCCCAAGAGCACGAGCGTCCAACCAAGACTACCCACCTCTTGGACCCAAGTGGCAGGAACGTCCGACCAAGACTATTCCACCCTCGGAGTGGCGTGCCTAGTGGATACACTTGTATTTACTTTTCCTATCCATGCTATCTTGTCCATCCTCCTTATGATTGAGACTCCTTGATTTCGTCCTAACAATCAATCATAGTTTGGCTTGATAGGTGTTGTACCCCAAAATTAAAAATTTTGCTACACTTAGGCATTTTGCAGAATTGGGTAAAAGTCTTGTTAAATCTGTCAAAAAGGTCAAAATTGGGACTTGCATGTCCTACATGAGGGGTAAAAAACTTGAAATTCTCAAAATCTGACGATTTGGTTATGCTCAGAGTGACCTAATCTACAAAACCCAAATCTCAGTTTTTCATCCCTACTTTTTAGAAAAATTGCTATTTTTAAAAACTTTCTGAAAATATAACTTTTTCTAGGTTTTTCTGGGTTTCTTTCGAAACGGATATTGGCAAAACTTTCTAAAAATAGAAAGTTTGTTCGCCAGGGCTCAAACTGATTTTGATTGGCTCAAAATACTTCCTCATCAAGCTGGTGCAATCAGAATCACAAAAGGATCAGTTTTTCCCTAGTGGGTCTATTATGCTTTTTCAGAAGCATTTCGGGAGCTCTGAAGTCATCAATGGAGGCCAGTTAGCTGCCAAGCGTCAAATTCAACGTCCAAGCATTGAACAGAAGATGAGTTGAAGAACATGCATGAAGAATGAGGAAGGAAGGTGAAGTTTGTCGAAAATTGACTAACACTGCTAGCCATGGGCACCCCAGAAGGAGATAGGCGCCCATCTTTTTAGGGCATCAGATGATGAAACTAGGGTTTGAGCTCCCAGGCAAAGTTGTTCAGAATCCTCCTAGCTCCGCAGCGAATCTGGTAGTGCAATCATCAGGTCATCCAGTCACCCGAAATTCGAGATCAAATAGAGAGGTTTCAAACAGAAGATAGAATAAAAATCATGAAAAGTTTCTAAGTCTGGGAAGTTTCAGTGCCCCAGGTGCCCAGGGGCGCCCAATCTTTTGGGAGGCCTAACTCAGCAATTAGGGTTTGTAGATAGGATCAATCTCTTCGAAATTCAGTCAGCTTCGCAACGGATGTCTTCATCAGAGCATCAGATTGGTCAATCTCCGGCAAATTCAAATCAAAGTTGAAGGTATAAATTGAAGGTTTGAATTTGAAGATAAAAAATATTCTAAGTCTGGAGCAAATGGGCGCCCCTAGAAGAGAAAGGCACTGATAATTTTGAGAGCCCGAACAGATGATTTTGCTAGTGAAGCCTCCAAGATGACTTCCTCAGGATTGATCAGGCTTTCAAACGAGATCCCCAGCACGTCAATCGGAGTTGGCAGTCGCCAGATGTAGTAGGTAGAACAGAGGATCTAACAAGAGCCAAAATTGAAAAGCAGAGAAGAAAACTCCAAAATTGGCTAACTCTGGTGAAGTTGGGCGCCCCAGCTTGCCAGGGGCGCCCAAGCTTTTGGTGCCTTAAAATCAATTTTCTAACAAGGTTCCTCCTAGAAGATCCCTCTCAGAATTGTCTCAGCTCCATAACGAGCCCAACCATCAGCCAATCAAACACCCAAGTCATCAAATCTAATAAGTCCGTCTGGAGAAGAGTTGACGAAGAAATAACATAAAATATTCTAAGTCTGGTCAAGATGGGCGCCCCTAGTGAAGAAGGGCGCCCAAACTTTTGAGGTCTGAGATGATAGAATTTTCCAACGAAGCCTCCAAGAACGTCTTGTCTGATTCAATTAAGCTATCCAACGAAGTAGTCAGCTAGTCAATTCGATCAACATAGCTCCCGGAATCAAGATTTCATCAGAAGATCAAAAGGAAATAAAGATCTTGAAAATCATGCAAAAATGGCTAACACTGTGAAGGTTCAGAGCCCCTGGAGGTAATAGGCTCCCATGAATTTGAAGGTCAAAACGAAGTTTTTAGCCAGAAGTGCCTCTAGGGTGATCTCCTCAGAATCAGACAGGCTACGCAATGAATCATCCAGCTCGCTTGTAGGATCAATCTGGAAGCCGGAGATCAAGGTCAAAGAAGGGCTTCAAAATTGTGAAAAGTTGAAAATTTCCAAAAACTAACTATGGGAGAAGTTGGCGCCCCAAGCCAAAAGGGTGCCCAACTTGTCATGCCTTAGCCAAATTTTCAAAAGTTTCAAAATTGCAAGAGAAAGATGAAGAGAATGTCTAAGTTCATTGAACAAAGAAGATTTTAGGGTTTTGAAGATTAAAGAAAAAGAAAGCAAACCTATTTCAAACCCTAAGTCTATTTAATACATCTCTTCAATGCAAAATTCATCATTCTTGCAGGTGGCGTCCAAGGGAGAAGAACAGCAGCAATTTTGAAGAGTTTATTTCATGATTCAAGAACTCAAGTTTGTTGATTCTTCATCAAATTTTTCAGATCAGCAGCATAAACCCTTGCTTTTTCAGGCTTTTTTCATCCAGAACATTAAAATTTTGAAAGAGAAGGTCAAGATTTTCAATTTTCAGCCATCTAGGTCTCTTCATCTCATTCTTTTGAAGAATTTTCAAGAATTATTTATCAAGTTGCAGCAGCTGCCTTTTCCTTGCATGTCAGTGAAATCTTCAGGGATTCCAATTTTTGATCAACTAGGTTCATTTCAAATTGTATTCTGAACAAAACCCAAGTGCCAGCTTTTTCAAGAAAATTTCAGATCTTAGGGTTTGCTGCTTGTTCCATCAGCCCTCAGTGTTTTTCAAATCTGATCAACTAGGTTCATTCCAAATTGTATTCTAAACAAAACCTAGGTGCCAGTTTTTTTGGTGGAAAATTGAAGAAATTAGGGTTTGCTGCTTTTTCAATCTAAATTCAAGATTTTTAAAAACGAACAATTTGGGTTGTCTTGCAACAAAATTTTGAGCAAAACCCATATCTCAAAAAAATTTCCAAAATTTTGTCCGTTTGAAGAAGAATTAGCAGGCTAAATTTAGAAAGTTGCTCAAAACTTGTCTGAACATATGCAAGTTTACAGTCATTCTTCAAGTTTCTCAGCAGGTAGTACTCTCCCATGGAATTCAGAACCAAGCCAGTATTGTATCTCACAGTTGCAGGTCAGACGATGTTGAGAAGTGCTTTTCAAATGCCACCATGGACAAAAAACTTCATCATCTTAGCTGAAGAACGTGAAAAGGTGTGATATGAGAAAAAGGAAAGGTATCGGAAAAGAGTTGTGCAATACTCTTCTGTTGGAAATCAAGAGAAGTGTCAGAAGCATAAAGTTGCAAAGCCGCCAAGTTATCAATTAGTGAGTCATCTTTTCGGGCAGCGATGTTTTTCACGAATAGAACTCATAAAGCAACTGAAGAAGTGAAAGAAAGATTCTCTAAGTTTGATCACAGAAGGCGAAGAGATCTTGGAGAATCGGAATATTGCCTTAAATAGTATCAATGCACCTGACCAGGACACAGTTTCCTACTTTTTAGCGATGTGATTGAGATTTAAAGCAGCTTTCATCTAGAAGCTTTCTTTCCGCTTTTTTTCTATTTTTGAAGCAATTCTTATCCATTCTTTGAAGAAGAGAATGAAGATAAATGTAATAGTTGGCATTTCCTATTTTTCCTGCTTTCTTAGGTGTTAGTTGTTATCTTCTTCTAGATTTAGAAATAAAGCTTACTTGCTAAGCAAGCCCTAGTTTTAAAAGCAAGGAGATTTTAGGGTTCCCTACTCCTCTGCTTGCCTATAAATAAGAGCCTTTGCTCATTATTTTCTTTAACGGTTATTGTGATAGCAAATTGCGAGCCTGTAATGCAGCAAGATGTTATTCAGTGTCAATTCACTTTGTGTAAGAGCAAATTGCATGCCTCTTTAGCTACAAGTATTGTTCAGTGCATGTGTTTAGTGTAATCTTTGTTCCTGAGATTTGAGAAATAAAGTCTTGAGCCTATTTTGCCTTGATGTAATGTCTCATATTTCCGTTATTTGTGTTATGCTTATATAATCTTTAATTTCAACTTGCATTGAAAGCAAGTAGATGTGTGTTGGAAGGAGAGTTTGTCTAAGTATTTTGTCAGAGAATCAATCCTTGTCCATTTCTAAATTCTCTTGCTCTGCGTTTACTTGAGAACTTAGAAACGTCTTTAGCGTAGGTTAGTCGTAGTTGAAGTTCTAAATCAGAAAATCTCAGCTACAGCGCTTGAGTTTTATAAACCTTGTGCTCTTAGCTGATCAAAAAGATAGGCAACTTAGTTTTAGTTTACTTTCTTTCGCAACATCAGCAAGAGGGAGCTTCCCCTCCTAATTTGAAGAGCAGTTTATCTGTGCATAGTTGTCCGTTTTAAATTCACATTCCAGAGGTGCGAATTTAAACGCCAACAATAGGGAAGTCTTGAAAGGGTTGTCTGTAAACTACTCAACCCATCTAAGCCCAAGAGCACAAGTGTCCGACCAAGACTACCCACCTCTTGGCCCCAAACTGCAGGAACGTCCGACCAAGACTATTCCACCCTCGAAGTGGCATACTTAGCACGGGAGGGCCGTAAACAGCATCCTCCTAACTCATTTCCTTCAACCTTACATTTGATTGATCATAGGATAAGGACACACATAAATATATAGATACAATCTATTCATGTTTATATTAAAGAGTCATTATTACTTATAAGGCTCAATAATTGCTGCAAGCATTATTATTGGGCAATCGTAAACCATACATACATACATACATACATATATAGTTATATATAGTTTTTACATAATAATATTTATCTAGTTGATGTCATTTATTAATGTCATCTTGGAATAATAAGATCAATAACATATTAGCAATACTATAAGAATCAATAGTACATACATAATCTTATTATTCCAAGATGACATTAATAAATGACATCAACTAGATAAATATTATTATGTAAAAACTGTATATATATATATAGTTGTCCAATAACATATTAGCAATGCTATAAGAATCAATAGTACATACATAATCTTATTATTCCAAGATGACATTAATAAATGACATCAACTAGATAAATATTATTATATAAAAACTGTATTATCTATCAATCATAAAATATTTAAATATATTTATCAATTATCAATTGTTATTTAAATTCCTTTTCTATTTGTCAATCATCAATATCTATATTCATAATATATTTAACAAATATTGTTTTCTAAATATATAAAACCTTTATCCTATTTTATAAATTTTTGAACGTATTATAAATAGAAATAAACAATAATGAGCCTGATTATTTTCTACTCTTTGACTCTACTATATATTGTAACCGAATTACCACTTATCATACCTTAAATATCACCCACTGGTCTGTGGTCTATACTCACAGTACCCGGGCTGTGAAGATCCTTAATTTGTCTTCCTTTTGCTCCTATCTTTTTGCCCCATGCCTTTTTGGACTAACATCGATCTCCTTCTTATAGTCGATCAAAGGCCTTGACTTGGGTCGTGTCTTTATGTGTTGCTTCTTGGAATCAGTTCTTTAATGTTGGACTGCCTTATTCAACTTTCGTTTGTTATGCTTAATCGCTATATTTAGGAGTCAGCCTTTGCAGAATTTATTGCTTTTATTTTGTATATTATATTTTATATTTGTTTGTTTAGTGTTTGTTTCCTCCATGATTTCCTTAGAGTATAGGTTATTAATGATATTTATAAACTTCACATATTTTCATTAGATTCATCATTGTAATATTGGTTATTCTATAATATTTACATTGTAATTATTATACTTGTCTATGATAATCATGATTTAGATAATAATGGTTAAATTATTATTAATATTATATTTAATATTTATAATTATAATATTATCTATGATAATTATAATTATATTGCAATTACTCATATTTATACTTTGATACTTATTGAATGTTGATATATTTGGTGCTACAATTTTGGGGGCATGACATTCAGACTGTAATATCCCCTTCTCAACAGTGAGCAGTGCAGTGGCCCGTCAACCTATTCCGGAGGCCCATAGACTCATCAGAGGTAAAATTAGGGTTTCCAGCTATTTGGAAGTCTTTGGCATTTTTCAAGGATTTGCATGTTGGAGTTTTGGAATTTGGTTTGCGAATTCTTTCTAGGTTTTCAAAGAGCTTCGCAGTGATATGACATGCAAATGCATTGGGCAACTTTTCTGAATTTACTATTTTTAGTAAGTTCCATTTCTGGCAGTGCTCAAGTTGGCAGCAGTTCAATGTGCTCTTCTATTTTTGGCAAGGCAGTGAGTATAATTGGTTTTTGGCTTTTCATACATTTTGGAGAAATGAATTATTTTTAAGTCATTAACGGTTTAATTTCATATTGGCTCCCTTGGCCTAACGTTATGACTTTAAGTTGCTTTCAAATGTGATTCTTAAGGGTGGACGCCTCATTGAGGAGGATTTTAATATTTTAAATGTTATTATGTCCCCTTGAAACTTGGATGCCTAGGGAAGAGGGTGATTTAAGTGTTTTAAAAATTAAAATATTTCAAAGGAGATTTGGGCATCCCTTTTGGAGGGAAAATGAGGAAGTTGAAGGTCACCTCAAACTTTATAAAAGCAAGCCTTTGCTCATTCATTCATCATCTATTGTCTATCATATCAAATTGTTGCCGAAATGTTTTCAGGCTTATGGCTTCAAGGAATGCATACCTCCTAGCAAGGATTCAGTTTTGTGTTTGAAAGATAACACCTAGCTGGATATGAGACTGCTTCTCATCCAAAGATAGCAGATTGAGCATCATTGTTGCAGATTTTGATAATTTTATTAGTTTTGTGTTTGCTGGTTTGGACATGGCTGAAGCAAGTCTTCAATTGCAGATCATTGTGTGATTTTTATTTCATTGTGGATATTTGCTCATTCCATTTCTATGCTATAGGCGTCCCTCTTTGTGCATTTCCAGATTTTATTTTGGAGTATTGAATTTTCTAGAGAGGTCGCCCTCTCCTTGGGCCGTACCTTTCCTCTAGTTAGTCATTGGAATTCGTGCCCTTCATTTGGTGGTAGTTTTGTATTGTCAAACTCATGCTTGCTGGTCGTCTTGCTTCTAATAAGTGTTAGCTTGCAGTTTGGAGTGCATTGGAGGTGTTTGTGAGAGAAATGAGCATTTTGTTGGATGTATAGCTTGCTGGTCTGAATTTCAGTTTGCTAGTTCTTTATATCAGACCAAGATATTTCCATTTCATGCTTAAATTCCTTGTTGTTTCTATTCATGACTGTAATTGGAGATATTATAGAAACATTGTATTGAAGTTGGAGAGGATTTCATTGATAAATTATTGTAAAAAGCATATTGTAATCGCTGGTTTCAGTAATATTGAATCAGCCTCTTTACTTTCAACAAGTTTCATTTTTGTACTCACTACTCCCACTGAATAAGTGGTCGAGTTTTAATATTTCAGTTTGCTTACTCCCGTTGAATAAGTGGTTGAGTTTTCAGTTTAAATAATTGTAATAAATCTGCCCCATTGAATAAGTGGTAGAGCGGAATTTCATGGTGTGTTCAGTTATTTGCTAACAATCCCCTTACACCGAATGCTCTCACCTCGCCCACATCGAGATCTTGGTGATCAAATAAGTGGAGGGTTCCTTTCAGCCGGTTTTGATTATTGGGCTAACCTTAACGGGTGCTTGTTGTTGGTAAAAATTTCAAAAAAAACTAAGGGGAATATTTCACAGACCTAGCATAATTTTTTGATTTTAAATCTTTTTTGTTTGAAAATAATGTGTAGAATGTTTACATTAGCTAATTTATTTACTAATTTGAACACTTTTGTATTGATTTAAATCAAATTTAGAGAGATTTTTAGTGATTTATGTGTATAATTTAGGTTTTTCTTAAAAAAAATTGTATTAAAAATCTAATATGTTGTACATTTCTTTTGTATGTGTAGGTCAAATACGCACTATAATGGCAAATAGAGAGGCTTCTGCTTCAGGTTCAACCTTAGGCTCTGCCCCATCGGTGCCCATGCCATCATGAATTGCGGGCACTCGTCCTACAGGAGCTAGAGACCCTACATGGAAGTATGTCGTGAGAGGACTAGTACCTAGATCGGTTGTTTGCATTAAATGTCAGAAGGTACATCATGGAAGCATAAATTGCCTCAAATACCATCTTACAAGCATTACTCATCGTGATGCCAAGCTTTGTCTTGCGGTCACAAAAGAGATAAAAAGGGAGATGAATGCCCTACTTGCAACTGTCGAAGAAAAAAATTACATAGGGAGAGGACAAAGGCAATCGTAGCAGCAAGCATAGCTGGTGGGCATGGTCATCAACAAGTGGAGATAGAGTCTCAATCAGATGAGGAGACAAATACTGACATTGTGGGCTCTCTTCGTGGTCCACGCATTTGTGGCACATTGGCCTCCAAGCCCCCCACTTCATCTACTTCAAGTAGAGCGCCACCGCCTACATCTTCACGCACACCACATAGTTTTTTTGTGCCAAGAAACACATCAGGAGCACAAACATCATCGAAGGCTACAGGGTGGAATAGGGAGGTGCATCAACATGCCGAAATGGCATGTGTAGTGCAGACTTTTGGTATTTCAATAACATCCCATTCAATGTGGCGAATAGTCCCTATTGGGACAATTTGGTTACTGCATTGATAGTTGTGGGAGAAGGCTACAAGGAACCTTCTCACAAATACTTGAGTGGGAGGTTAGTCAATTTTAATTTATGCTAAATTTATGTTCTTTAATTTAAATTAATTTATGTTGAATTTAAGCTATTCTTTGTTTAAATATTTAAATTTTGTACTTATTTTACTTTGTACTTGTAGGTTGCTCACAAATGCAACCAAAAGGGTGGTGCAAGTAGTAGAAGATCAAATGAAAGAATGGAAGAAATATGGCTGCACCATTCTTTCCAATGGGTGGATGGATGAGAAAAACCGCACCATCCTTAATTTTTTGGTTTCTTCAAAAGGTGAAGTTGTGCTTTTGAAATCGGTGGATGCCTCCAACAAAATAAAAAATGCAAAAACATTGTGTACATTGTTGAAGGAAGTTGTCATGGAGGTGGGGATAGATAATGTGGTGCAAATCATCATGGATAATGCAACAGCATATGTGGCAGCTAGGAGATTGCTTGAGGATAGACATCCTGCAGTTTTTTGGTCACCTTGTGCAGCACATTGCCTTGACCTTCTTTTGGAGGACATAGCCAAACTTGATTGGGTGGCACCGATTGTAGATGATGCAAGGAGCATCACAAAATTTATATACAATCACCCTTGGGTTCTTAGTTTGACGAGAGATCATACGCAAGGGAAAGAGTTGGTAAGATCGGGTGCCACAAGGTTTGCAACGATTTTCCTAATGTTGCAAAGCATATGGATTCTTTGACTGCTTTAAAACAAATGTTTGTGAGTCAAGCATGGCTAGACTCAACTTATGCAAGGAAGCCTGAAGGAGAGAGGGTTGCAAGAGTAGTCTTCGACAACCTATTTGCACAAAGAGCTACAAAGATCATGAAGGTAACTTCAAAGCTTTGAATTTAAATTCAAGTTGAATATTTTTTATTTTAATTTAAGTCTTTCATTATAAATTTGTAACTTTAATCTTTTAGTATTTGTAATGTTGGTGTCGGAGCCCTAGGTTAGAGTTCTCCACTTGGTAGATGGGGATCAAAACCCAATGGGATATAGTTATGAGGCCATAAATAGGGCCAAAGAGGCTATCAAGAGTTATTACACGGGGGACAGCCTCGAATTTGATCCCATATGGGAGATTGTTGATAGGAGGTGGAACAATCAACTCCACCAACCCATCCATGCAGTAGGGTACTTCCTCAACCCTAGTTTTCTCTTCTCAAACAACTTCTCTGATCCTAATGGAGAGGCTATGGAGGGTCTCATGACATGCATTTAGAGGATGGAACCCCAGGCCCCAGGTTGATGTAATGTCCCCATTCTTGCGCGAGCATCAGAGTCTTTGGATTAGCCTATTATGTCGATCCTCGTGGGCTAATGGGTCTGGATAGAGGATCACTTAAACGGGCACTTGGTCGGTTAAAGACAGTATTGGTATCCGGAGTCGGTGACGTGGTGAATTTGCGCGTTTGGCGTGTAATTGGAGCTTAAAATATTGTTCATCACCATTTATTTCACTTCCTCAGGCTTGGGGACCATGTGTCTATTTGTTAAAGGGGTCACTTTATATTTTGCAGTTACTATTCACTGATAAAGTGAAAAAAGAAATAACTTAAGTGAATAGTGCTTTTTTAATGAATAGTGATTTCAAGTGAAAATTATAAAAGGAGAGGAGAAAGTTCGAACTTCTTATGCTTGAGATTGTTTTTGTTGAATGAAACTTGGAGTGTGGAATTTGGGAGAGAAGGAAACTAGGGTTTCCTGATTTCTGCAGTGGGTAAGCCTGGTTTGGGGCTTGTAGTTAGGATTTGGCATCTTGAAGGTGTGAAAGACCACCCTAAAGTGCTGGTTTATTCTTGTTGCTGTTTTTGGAGCTCGAATCTGCTGGTTACAAGCTGTTGGAGGCATCTTTTGGAAGGGTTTTTGCTGCCAGCATCTCCATTCGCCATCTTGAGGTAGTTTCTTGCATTTTGGAAGATTTTGAAAGCTGATTTCTTCATCTACAGCCAGCCGCACCTTCTTGAGGGTTTGATCAACTTGGAGGAAATAAAACGCCTTCATATTGTTGCTGCTTTCTTTCCTAAAAGGGGCACCATCTTATTTAGAAGCTTTTCCATCAAGAAATCGGTAGGGAAAGTTTGTATTTAATTTTGTATGAGCATTTGCTTGGGCGCGGGTACTGTAGCAGTCACTATTCACAGTGATTTTGGCTGTAAGTTCAAATCTATGTTATTTGATGTATCCGTTGAAACCTAATGAAAGTTATATCTTGGATGCAATCTATTATGTATGAAGAAAGTGTCTTGACAAGTAAATCAAGTCATTATTTGAGTTGTCAAATTAGTTTAGTATATCTTGTGTTCCCATTATATGCACATGCTTGTTAAATTTATGTATATCATTGGCATTAATCATCAAACACGAGTAACACAAGAAAGACAAACACATCACGGAAACAGAAAATCAGACCTACAAGCACGGTGAAAACAAATCAGCAGAGGGTCGGTATATCACTACAGTGGTAGCAAAGTGGATCACCGAAGTGTGGTTCATCACAGTGGTATCAGAGCAAACCTTTCCAACCACCTTGTGTTGGTTTCAAAGAAAATTCCAGATTAAATTTGGGGGTTTTGAGTCAAGTCCAGTTTGGCTCATCACAGTTGAGGTGAGAGACCTCATTGTCCAAGAGTTGGAACATTACAGGAAAGTAAGGGGTAGACTCTTTTATTCAAAGCTAGCTATTCAAGGAAGAACCACTCAGCCACCAGGTATAAAATTGGAAGTCTTTAAGTTTATTTCACATGCATCTTATAATTTGATAAAATGTGTTTTGACTTTGTTTTCTAACTCTTCAATTTTTATTTTTATTTTTTTTTTGTTTGGCAGAGGTTTGATGGAAAGCTTGGGGTGGAAATACTCCACATCTCCAAAGAATTGCCCTCTGCATATTATGTCAGCCTTGTAGTGTATCCAACTGTGAGCGCAATTGGAGTTTGTTTGAGGCCATTCACATGAAGAAGAGGAACAAATTAGCTCAAAAGTGCCTCAATGACCTTGTCTTTGTGCAATACAACCTTCGGTTGCGCACAAAAAGAGTAGAGGACAAATCATTGGATCCTATTGATTTGGATGAGATGGATCCTTACAGTGATTGGACAAGGCGAGATGAGCAGCCTCTGATGATTACCGCGGACGAGATTCTTGATTTCGAGAGACAGGAAATGGAGGATGTGGATGCAACAAGAGATGCAGGGTTGGAGGACATTCATGAGGATGAGGAGTCATTGTTAGAGCCGGATACTTCCAGGATGGTGGTCAAGCCTCAGCCACAACCTTCCATGCCAACTGAGGAGCCATAGCATACTTGTAGGACTAAAGCATCTACCTCTTCCCTAGCTTTGAGTAAATTAGCGAAGAGGAAGGTGTAAAATGTTGTATTTAGTATTTACTTTTAGTTTTACTATTTTCATTTTCAGCTATCTATTGTAATTTGTATTAGACTATCAGGCTTTCAGCCATCAGGATTCCGCATGAGAATGCGATTTTGTAATCAATTTGCATTAAAGTCAATCAAATTTAATAGAAAACTCTTTTGTGCTCATTTATGGACTCATTGGATTCATCTTGTCATTGAATTTTGCAAAAAAAATGTGTTTATAATGAAATTTAAGCAATTTTTTCAAGTTGTCGAGTTTTTTGCCGAGATTTTTTAGAGTTTTTGCTGAGTCGCAAATTTTGGGCTTGGCAAGTTTTTGTCGAGTCCGACTTTTCCAACCATGGGAATGTGTATTGTGATAAGCTAGAGTGAAAATCCAAATTTCAGGAGATGATAGAGGGCACAATATAGATCATGAGATAAGGGACAACCCTAAAATATAGAACTTATAAAAAACCATAGAATCACAATCCCTACCAAAATACTCTCAACAAGTGAAAGAATTAAGTATTACTTGAAATGCATACACACAAGTAGAAAACCAAAAATTAGGTGGATACCAGTAGTTCCAAATAATTAAACAGCGCTTCAACATTATATGCTACAATACATCTATCAAAGATGACCACAATCACACAACTCTCAATACATAGCCTTGCACATAAGGTATGTAAAAATAAATTTGGAGGATTCAGTAAGTGCACATGCAAGTTACAAGTTGAAGATTCCAAAAAACATACATATGCGCTACTGGAAGCATTTCACAGCTTGCATACAAGCATTTAAAGTTATATATCAAAGATTCTCAAAATAGTAGAACAAAAAGAAATTGACCTACAAAGATAAGCTGACTTAATAGCATTAGTTGGTGATTTACACACAAACAAAAGCACATGGTATCACCAGCAAATAAAGATGTAATCCCTTCCCAAATCTCCTTTTTATAAGAATATCTATTATTCTTGTTGTATCTTGCATCTTCTCCTTTTGTTGAAGCTATTACAAATGTGTTCCAAATGAGAAGATTCTAATAAATTTAGATTGGGATTTTATGGTTTCCATACTTTTTCTTACTGAGAATTTTATGTTATGGTTGTTCTCAAGACAATTATGGAGCACAAGTGTTGCCACTCTCAAGCATCAAGGATGGTCCCCAAGATACTTTTCGAACATGGGACGTCCCTCAAACATCCCTAGTTAATATACAACAGTCCAAGGACGTCTATCAAATATCACTTGCATTTTGAGGAGAGCCTGGGGACTTTTCATTCCCATTTCTCCATCCCCTATGTTTGGGGAGATCTGGGGACACTTTTCCAAAAACCAGAAAATGCCTCCCTGTAACAACACCCCCCTGATTGTTTTTAAAGTTTCTTATCCAGTTAGTTTCTCAATAAGTCCCAACAAGGGAATACCAAAGACTATAAAGTATAAACACTGTTATAAGTCTGATATGAGTTAACAAATAATAAACAGATGGTCATATAATTTGATGCAACAGTACATGGCTTACAAACTGTTGTTCATGTTTCATTGATTAATCAAATTTCACACAAAGACTCATTATGTAATTGGGAACAAGTGTAAACTTGATGAATAAATACCTCTTTATAGAATAATAGTAAATTTACTAAATTACAGTCTTGATGTAGCTGGTTACAGAGGATATTTGTCTTTAAAATCGCCATATGCCGTCATACCAAACATCTAGAGTCTTCTTCACATCCATGGTAAGGTGTAGGAAACATGGATTATCACCCAGCTCTAAGGAAATCCCTGAAACTTGCTGTTACAAGTCTGCAGATGAACACTGTGCAATACCAAGCTGACAGAGAGGTAATTTTCAGCTATTTGCCTCAGCGATACCCCTACAAATTGACTTCCACATCAAGAACACAGTTTAAAATAACCATACCAGCTCCTCCTTTTTTCAGTGAACTATTCCAAGGTGGAAACAGGACTAATAACAAAAGGTCTTTGATGAGCTAAGGAGGCTACAGCAGGTCTGTAATTCTTTTTGCACTTAAGACACTTTAAAATTTTAAATCTTCAAAGCCTACCTCCCGGTATTGCAGATGACACCTTCTGAACACTCAAAACAGCAAACAACTCACCCAGCTTACTAGAATAACATCTGAAATATCCAAACAGCATGCTCAGCAAGTCTGTTAGTCATTTTTAGCCACGCCCAGGTCTGCACTACTCCTCTGCATCCAAACTATACATCACAGCTATCATAAACCAACAACAATGAAATATCAATGTCAATTCGCCCTCAATACCAGATGTGTCCCTTGTGAATGCTGCTCAGACTGTACAAACTTCATGTCGAACTACCAGTGCACAGGGGCACATGGTACAGCTCACATTAAACTCTTTTAAAATCATAAATACAACCACAAAATGGGACATATGACCTTAGAATGTTCCAGCACCGCTCAGCAAGCAAGAAACACCAAAAAATAAGGATGGCTTACCTCCAAGGGCCTCACGCCTAGCACCCAGCCACACTACCAAATGGTATGGCCTCCCTCATAATTAATTTACTTGCAAATTCAAACCTAAAATCTTCCTAACAATGGCGCCCAGTCTTGGGGAACACAATGAAATAGATTTCAAATAATTCCAAGCCCTACAACCCTTTTTTCAAGCATTTCATGAAAAGTATGGTTTCTCCTGGCATGTGTACGGCTTATTAACTGAAATATGGCATCATAAAATAAGTACTGCTTCACACATAGGCTACAGCTGATACTATCAGCTATCAATGGTAGACTGCAGCTAAATAAAAATAGATAGCACCTTATTTACTCTCTGCAGATAACCCCATATAAATCTCTGAAATTTGATTTTAACAAAGACTTAACAAATTTCGATAATCCAATCATTCAACACCTAGGCAACTTCTATGTGAAATTGCTCCAATGGAATCCAAGGGTTTTCGTCCCCAAATCCCATATCTTCAACACTCCTTCAATCCTTGGCTGTAATCGCAATAGCTTCCAAGCTTTTGTCCCTCCGGTAAGAAATCTAGCCACAGTCACAAATCTCCAAAACAGAAATTAACAATCTTGTGCATTATGCAAATGAGCTCACAAAACTCCTTTTATAACATTTTGTTGTACCCCAAAATTAAAAATTTTGTTACACTTAGACATTTTGAAGAAATGAATAAAAGTCTTGTTAAATCAGTCAAAAAGGTCAAAATTTGGGTGTGCATGTCTTGCATGAGGGATTAAAACGCAAAATTTTCAAAATCTGACAAAATGGGTCTGCTCAGAGCAGCTTAATCTACAAAACCCAGGTCTCAATTTTTCATCCCTACTTTTTAGGAAAATTGCTATTTTTAAAAATTTTCAAAAATTAGTAACTTTTTCTGGGTTTTTCTGGGTTTCTTTGGAAATGGATACTAGCAAAACTTTCTAAAAATAGGAAAGGTTGGCCGATAGGGTCCAAACTGATTTTGATTAGCTCAAAATACGTCCATATCAGGTTGGTGCAGTCAGAATTTCAAAATAATCAGTTTTTCCCTAGTGGGTCTATTCTGCTTTTTCAGAAGCATATCAGGAGCTCGAGGTCGTTAATGGAGGACATTCAGCTGCCAGGCGTCAGATTCAACATTCAAAGCATTCGACAGAAGGCGAGTTGGTGAGCAAGCGCGAAGAACGAAGAGGAAGATGAAAATCTAAAAAAATTTCTAACATGCCAGCCATGGGCGCCCCAGAAAGAATAGGCGCCCATCTTTTTAGGGCACTAAATGATGAAATTAGGGTTTACACTTCCAACCAAAGATGCTCAGTTCTCTGTCAGCTCCGCAACGAATCCAGCATTGCAATCAACAGATCGTCCAGTCGCCTAGGATTTAGAGCCAAACAAGAGAGATCCAAACTGAAGTCAAAATGAAAAGAAATGAAAATTATCAAAAATTGACTAAGTGTGGAGACTTTGGGCACCCCTGGTAAAGAAGGGCGCCCAGCTTTTTGGAGCACCTAACTCAGCTTTTAGGGTTTGAAAATGTGTTTGATCTCTTCAGTATTTAGCCAGCTTCGCAACGCCTATCTCCACTAGCTCATCCGATTGTCCAATCTCCAGCATATTTAAATCGAAGAGGAACGTACAGAATGAAAGTTTCAAACTTGAAGATGAAAATCAGATAAAATTGACTAAGTCTGGAAGGTTTGGGCGCCCCAGGAGAGAAGAGGCGCCCAAGATTTCAAAGGGCTAAACCGATGAATTCACAAAAGTGTCTCTAACGTAATTTCTTCACAGTTGATCCAGCTTTCCAACGAGATATCCAGCACGTCAATCAGAGGTCGCAGTCGCCAGATATGAAGTACTAAACAGAGGATCTGATGAGAGCCAAGAATTGAGATTCAGAAGCATACAGAAAAAAGAGGAAAATAAACTAACTCTAGTGAGTTTGGGCGCCCCAGCTTGCCAGGGGCACCCAAGAATTGAGATTCAGAAGCATACAGAAAAAAGAGGAAAATAAACTAACTCTGGTGAGTTTGGGCGCCCCAGCTTGCCAGGGGCACCCAAGCTTTTGAGGGCCTAAAATTCACTGTTTGGCAAAGTTCATCTCAGAAGACCCCTCCTAATATTTCATCAACTACGTAACGAGCATAACTGGAAGTCAATCCGATGCCCGGAGCACCAGATTCGACGAGATCATTTGTAGAAGAGGAGTTAATGAAGAAGTTGAAGATCATAAAAATGGCTAACTCTGGACAAAATGGGCGCCCCTAGAAGGAAAAGGCTCCCATGAATTTGAAGGTCAAGATGAAGTTTTTAGTCAGAGGCGCCTCCAGAACAATCTTCTCAGAATCAGTCAGGCTCCGCGATGAATCCTTCAGCTCGATCGTCAGATCAATCTGCAATCCAGAAATCAGAGGCGAAGTAGGGGATCAAAATGAAAAAAAGTTGAAAATATCAAAAATTGACTAACACTGCTTGAAGTGGGCGCCCCTAGTCAAAAAGGGCGCCCAACTTCTCATGCCTTAGTAAAATTTCCAAAGTTTTCAAGAAGTTTCAAAATTGCAAGAAGGAAGATGGCGTCCAAGTTCAATGAGCTGAGATTTTAGGGTTTTGGAAATAAAAGCAAAAGAAAGCAAAGTAAAAACAAAACCCTAAGTCTATTTAACACCTTTCTTTCATGTAATTTTCATTATTTTTGCAAGTAGCATTCAAAGGAGAAAGTTGGAGCAGCAAGTTTGAAGAAATTTCTCAAGATTCAAGAGCTTAGTTTGCTGGTTTTTCATCAAAATTTTCAAACCAGCAACTTAAACCCTTGTTTTTTCATGCTTTTTCATCCAGAAGATCAAGTTTTTCAAGGAGGAGGCCAAGGTTTTCAAATTTTCAGCCATCTGGGTCTTTTCACTTCGTTCTTCTGAAGAAATTTTCAAAAACTTCATCAAGTTGCAGCAGCTGCTTTTTATTTGCATGTCAGTGAAATCCTCAGTGTATTCAATTTTCAACCATCTGGGTCCTCTCAAATCAGTCTTCTGAAGAAAACCCATATCACAACTTTTTCAAGAAAATTTCAAATCCTAGGGTTGGTTGCTTTTTCGATCAGCCGTCAGTGTTTTGCAAATCTAATCAACTGGGTCCATTTCTAATCATATTCTAAACAAAACCCAGGTGCCAGCTTTTTTCGTGAAAATTGAAGAAATTAGGGTTTGCTGCTTTTTCAGTCAAAATTCAAAATTTTCAAACACGGACAATCTAGGTTGTCTTGCAACGAAATTCTGAGCAAAACCCATATCTTAGAAAAATTTTCAAAAAATTTGTCCGTTGGAGCAAGAAAATCAGCATTCTAAAAATAGTAAGTTGCTCAAAACTTGTCTGAACATAGGCGAGTTTACAGTCGTTCTTCAAGTTTTCCGAAATGGAATACACTCCCAATGTTTTCAAGACTGAATCAGCTCTATATCATGATTATATCAAAATAGCTGAGACAGACTTGCATCACATCAAGTCGGTGTTTGATTTACATGCTTTGGAGAGTGCAGGCAACACCTCAATCAGGAATCTGGGACACTTTGGACTCCTCGCAGCAGCGTCTATTCCTATATTAGTTCAGAGTCTTGAGTTCGTAATCGCTTGCATCAAGCATTACAACCCGGCTACAAGGGAGATCCAATCAGTAGATGGAAGATTGATTTGCAGTCTAAAGCCTAATATGATCGAGAAGTGTTTTTCCATTCCCCCATGGCCTGAAAGCGTAACTCTCTCAAAGGGTGAATGTGAAAGGATATGGGGAATGCACAAAGATAAATATAGTAAGAAGATTGCATAGAGGTGGATGAAAGAAAAACATAAGACTTTGCCAAAGAACATCGCGCGAGGAGAGTTTAAGGATGAAATTGCTATCATTATCACCTTGCTCAACAGGGTAACTGGCTCAGAAGATGCCACCAAGTTTCAACCTTGGATGTTTTACGCCATACCCCACATCATGAAGAAAACCGAGTTCTATGATTGGCCTACCTTGATCAGTGATAGCCTACATCAGCAGATGAGAGAATACTTCCAATTCCATGAGTTTCATATGGTGTCTTACGTAGTCTACCTGGTGGCCTATCAAGGTCAATTCAGAGGGATGAACATCGAGGGATCATTGAGTGTACAGCATATATATAACTACTATCCCCAGTTGGAATTCACGAAGTCCCTGCATCACTACAAGAGAGTGAACAAGGCTTTTCTAATGTACACAGTGCGGGACTTGGACAATGAATTACACGTCCGTATATCTTCAATTGCCAGGGCAGTGATGGCGGAGTGGGCGGATTGGTTCATACAATTTCCTACTTTCACCTATCTCAGGGTCTATGGCTATTCAGGTGCCCCGCTTATGTTACCAAGGTACCCGTCAGACGAGGTCGTCTTCATGGAGTTCTTGAGGCAAGCACACGATGTCCACACAGTCTTGAGGAACAGAAGGAAACCCTCCCTCCATTTTCCATTAGGGCTGGGAATTTATACATGCAGGACTACCACAGATGCAAAGACAATGGGAGATGAGTTGGGTAAACTCGGCCTCAAGTCTTACAGCGAGAGACGATCATTTGATCCTCATGGTGTCTACGCTAGCCGACTTGAGAAGAACTACGATCATATATCCACCCTTGAAGATTTTTGGGCTAATTGTACAGATGAGTTCGAGGTGCGGAGGCGTAGTTACAGCAGGCTTACTCTCCACCAGATGAAGGACTGTTTAAATGAAGACATAGAGGGGTTATCAGATGATGACGAGGATGTGCTTCTCCCGATGTATACTCAGAAGCGAATTGAAGATCAGCCCCTTTCACAGGTTAACTGGGCTAATAAAGAGTCACTCTCAGTTGAAGATAGGACAAGACAAGTCCTTGAGCATAGCAAGGTTTTCTTAATCCTTAAGAGGAAGAACTTCATTCCAGTAGCAGAGCCGCCAAGGACAATTCCCTCTTCTTCCAGAGCACAGTCAAAAGGAAAGGGTAAAAGTCAGTCTCAAGAAGGCATCAAAGGTAGTAGATCGAATAAAAATGTAAAAAGAAGGTTAGACTTCTCAGGCATAGTCATACAGGAGCAGCCTACAGTTGTAACAGAAGCTCCTCCTGACGAGCCCGTACCTCAAAAAGAAGCAGAGGAGCCGCCTTCAACACATGTTACTATACCTTTGACAGAACCTTTACCGATTCACATTGACCTTGATATTGAAGATGACGAGGAAATTACAGTTGTACCTCCTAAGGAAGTTAGTAAAGATACTACCGTGTCTTGGCTTGAGAACTCCTTAGGAAGGGTAAGAAGAAGGCCTTCATATCAGGTTAGCGTTGATGATCTCGATAACATCTATCAAGAACCTCCTAAGAAGAAAGCAAAGAAGCAAGTTCACTTTGATAGGAATCCTGATAACGAGATAGTCATGGAGACTACATTGCCCCCAGAAGACAAGAACAGGGATGAGGTGAATATGGATGACTTCGTCATGGTCAAGGCTAATCTTGGTAGAAATACCAGACATGCGGATTTGAGTCTTTTCAAAGTTGTGTCTGAAAACCTTCAGGAAAGAGTGCTTAAGGATGGAGAAGACAAGGCAGCCCTCAAGGCTGAAAATCAGCAGCTCAGGCTTTTCATTTCTAATCTTGTCCATGGTTCTTCACAAGCAACCCAGTTGTTGCCCCAGATTTTAGAGACACCAGCTGATCATCATCAGTTGAGATAGCTGGACATATGTGGGAAAGAAACTCAGGAGTGGATCGAGAGCTTCCATTGTCACAGAAAGGAGGTCTTGCACCTGATGTTGCATGCAGAGAAAGCCATAAGCTACACTCAAGGTATCTAAGGGTTTGAACAACACCTGCTGAAGTGGGCACCAAGGTATGCCGAGATCATCATTGCTGATTTAGACATAGCCTATGGTTCAGCTTCAAAAGAACACAAGAGACAACTCTTGCTTGAGAGAGCACCATGTTTTCAAAGTTAAAACCTATGAGGAGGATATCCAAGAATTTATCGCCTACGCACAAAGGGCATTTGAAGCTCTCCTCTTTCATTAGTGAGTTTATCATAGAGATTCCTTCTCAAGATACTTAAAGATATTCTACGGCCGGGCTTGAGGAAGTGCAGGATCAATTCCAGAGTGTTGTTTGCAGTTGTAATCCAATTGGCAGAAGGATAGGTCATATTTCGATGATGTTAGCAAAGTTTGAGAAAGCGGCCAATGAGGTCAAAGATTTCCTGAGATCTGTTGCAAATGCTGAAGATATTCTAGAAAGCTGCATGCATATTGAAGGCATAGATGCAACTCTAAACTGTGACACATTTAATTTTCTAGCTGGATGTGGATCGAGCTTTAAAGCAGCTTTCTCTAGAAGTTTTCTTTTCCCACTTTCTTTCTATTCTTGAATGATTCTATCCATTCTTTTGAGAAGAGAAAGAAGATAAATGTAATAGTTGGCGCTTCCCGCTTTTTCTGCTTTCTTAGGGTTTTAGATGTTATCTTCTTTCTAGATTTAGTAATAAAGTTTGCTTGCTGAGCAAGCCCTAGATTGTGAAAGCAAGGAGATTTTAGGGTTCCCTACTCCTCTACTTGCCTATAAATAAGAGCCTTTGCTCATTAGTTTTCTTTAACAGTTATTGTGATAGCAAATTGCTAAGTCTCTTTTAGCCAGCAAGTTGTTATTCAGTGTCAGTTCAATTGTTTTAGGAACCATGCTAGTGATAACAAAACATCGAGCCCATTGTGCCTTCTATTTGCTATTCGAGTGTTGTCTAATTGTGTTGTAAGAGCAAATTGTTGAGCCTTATTAGCCAACAAAGGAGTTAGTGTGATTGTTGTTTCTATCAGGTAAGAGCAAGATTGCAAGCCTCACGCAATTTCTTGTTCCGCACATGCTAGAAGTGAGCTCCCATTCCGTGAAGTTTGAGTAATAAAGTTTTAGTAATAAAATCATGAGCCTCCTTTGCCTTGGTCCAAAATCTCATATTTCCATTATTTATATTCTACTTTTATGATCTTGATTTCAACTTGCATTGAAGTGTGTAGATGTTTGTTGAGAGAGAGTTTATTGAAGTATTTTGTCAGAAATCAATCTCGTTCATTTCTAGTTTCTCTTGCTCTGCTTGTTACTTGAGAAGTTAGAAACGTCTTTAGTTTAAGTTAGTCATAGTTGAAGGTCTTAAGTCATAAAATCTCAACTGCGGCGTTTGTGTTTAATAAACCTTGTGCTCTAAGCTGATCAAAAAGATAGGCAACTTAGTTCTTAGTTTACTTTCTTTCAACACCATCAGCAAGAGGGAGCTTCCCCTCCTAATTTGAAGAGGAGTTTATCTGTGTGCAGGCTGTCCACAAATACATTCGAGTCTTAATTTAAGCCAACACAAAGGGAGAAGAGGGATCTTCTTTTGGTATAGAGGGCGTCTTTAAGAAAGGATGTCGGTAGGCCATTATTGAAGGAAAATCTATGGGTGACTTCAATGATGTATTATTTGCCAAAGGATGAGATTTTAATTTTGCTCTCACTCATAGCATCAGCTTCTTGTTCTCTGATGAATGCCATAATTTTTTCTTTTAGCAACCCCTTCTTATTTTTTTCTTCACATATTCTAATTCCATGCCCACTTATAGCACATAAATGAGCTTTCACTTGACTATATGAGCTCTTAAATTGGGCCCTGCATTGATTACAATTCCAAATAAAAGCCCAACCTCTAGGAAGTTGTTCGAGCATCATAACATATTTTCATATAGGAGATACTTGATCATATTTAAATTGTTTATTTGCCACAAGGCCAACTAAACTTGAACTCGTGCACATTCCAAATAGATTGCAATTTGCTATTATAAGAAATTACAAAATTAAAAATTAAAAATAAAAAATAAAAATGCAACCCTACAATATGTACAAACTAATATAAATTCAAAACACACACCAAAAAGCATTCTAAAATATCTTGAAATTTCGTATTTTTATAACTTGAAAAAATTTATAAAGAACCCTTAAAAAAATCATTAAATAACTTAAAGAATTGATTAAACTACTTACTTTAGATCAATAGATCTCCTTTGTGCAAGCTATATTCATTCCCTTTGTACTTTGCAATTGTTCTCCTTAGAAAAATCCCAGCTATCTTCCAAAATGAAAAAATGGGATAACAAGAATGAGTTTGTGTGAAATAGGTTTGTGTTTGTCAAACAACAAGCATAAAGGGTGTGTTTTAGGTTTTAGCCACTTTAGGGTTTTTTAGGATGTTTCAATGTTTAAAAAGGCTTTTCCTTTTCATTTTTGACATTTTTTTTTTAAAACCAGCCTATTGGCAATAGGAGCGCTTGGGAGTGCCTAGGAGCAATAGGGATGCACCCTAGCCACTCTTGCAATGCTCCTATCACTGAACCAAAACCCAGCCCAGTTGACTATAGGACCAAGACCCCGAGTAGAAGAACCTATAAAACAGCATATAAACTAAAAAGAAGTGCACTTTATTATTACTTTTCAGCAACTTTGCAAAGACCATAAGGCATTGGTCTTCTTACCTATGTCCTTCTAGTCCAACCTAGTTTTTGTCCTACTGTACATTACTTACAAGCAAGGAAGCAACCTAATTGTGACCTTGGTAGCTGATCCACACCACAAAGTCCAAGATGGTGGGAGTGGAGAACAACCCAATAGTCTAACTAGTAAATCACTATATCAAAAAGAACATGCAACAAACCATTACGCATTCAAGTAGACAAAGAGAGAGCATAACGAAGCTCTTCTAGTCAATGAGAGTGAATAAGATATATATATATGCATGATAGGGAACAATAAAACCAAAAGGCTAGGAATGAAGGCTCCCACAAGAAGAGAACTAGAGGGGAAACACTTCCTAACTAAATCGTATGGACGGAATGTCGATGCAACTTCTCATCTAACCTCCAAGAGGAATATAATGTATAAGTACAATTATGTGAAAGACAATTAGAAGGAAAGTGGCTCCCAGAAGGTTCGGGTTTTATAACAATCAAATGTTCATCTTCCTATCGATACAATGGTTCATCTATGTACATGGCTGAGCCTAAAAACTGCAATCTGACATGGCTTGCCATGGCACAGGCATCCAACATTGTCCAATGTTGTGCAGAAGCCTTTGGAACTGCATGCCATCTCAAGATGAACCAATCAAACTAAGTGGTAGTTGAAATGATGTTGGACATGGCATCGATCTATTATCATGATGGAGTTGAAGTGTAATGCCATAGAACATGGCACAACATTAGAAGAAGCAATGGAGAGGTACTTTGCATTGGCATTATGCGGCCAAAAATAGAGTTGTGCAATACTGCTAGTGTGGCCAAGGGATTAGGACTATTGGCTAAAATCATTCACCCTTTCTTTACAAGAGTTGGGCCCAAATGTGTCTTCAATGAACAACTGAAACTAAACTTAAGTTGATCAACATTTTGTCCTAGCTTGACTATCATGAAGAACTAATGTGTGCCATGACAAGGCAAAGGGTGTAAATATGGCTTAAGGAGATCCATGTTGAAAAGTTGATGAACACCCAAACATGGTGATAGATCGAGGGACAAATGCATTGAATCCCATTGCATGCAATATGATATAAGGACCATAGCACAGAGGTTAAATAATTTGGAATCAATTTTCAAAGCACTCTTATTAAAGACACAACCAAACTTTTATCAACCACATTGAATTCACGATGCATGTAATGTGCATTGTGTGCTTCTTTTACATTAATTGTTAGCATAAATTATGAAAGCATCTACTGAACCTGCTGTTGGATATGTTGTAGGAATTTCCCTACCTTGTCCACTTATTTCTCATGTAGGCATGTCAAAGTGCTTGGTGACACATGTACAGAAATGTTGGAGGGATGCAATTGGCTGGGACCCCCAACATGCCTGAAATAGATAATGTCACCTAGAACTGTGCAAAGCTATATTGTATGCATATTGCATTAATAGGATGTTGTCAGTCCAGGTGCGCAGATATGCACTATTTCAAATATTCAACAAGTGGACAAGTGCGCGAATGACCACTTCAGTTTGGCCATTTCTCAAAGGATGGAATGTCACAGACCTATCTAGTTGAGTATATTAACATATCCCACAAGGCATTCCAAAAATGACTTTGACACAATGTTACATGGTACAATATCACAAGGAGTAACACCGAGGTACTTTGGCACTGGTGTTATGCAGCCTGGCTTGGAGTCAATTCTTACTTATGACCTGAATGTTATGCGTTAGCTGGAAGCCATGAAGTGAATGACTATATGAAAAATGCAGACCTCAACACAGTTAATAACTTAATATGTGTTGCACATTCTTCTCTGTCTATAATCTCTAGTGTTACTTTTTACACTCATTTTTGTTTAAAGATTCCAAGGGGATGCTTTTGTAGGGTTGTGATTGAAAGTTGATGTAAAAGACCTGAGGATATCTGAGGAAACATAGATGAGGAATGACAGATCCTAGGGATTAGCATCTGTTAAGGACAGAGGTTGTTACATTTCAAATACCAAGACAAATTATGGTAGATGAGAACAAAGATTTTTGACTGGTGCGAAAATTCTGAGTCTCATTAAATTTCTAATAAAATTCTTAGACCAACATTTCTAAGATCTAAGACATCAAATCAAGTGCTGCATAGCAGCTTAGGGAGTCCACACAAGGAACGCAATTTAATAACAGACCAGCATTTGACAGAAAAAAGTTCTGTCCTGAGGCATGAATTCTCGAAGGGAAGACCAAGAGTGGAATGCTGTGTTCAGAACCTGAAGACAGAGGTTGTTTGTTCATGACAACTAATGTTTTCTATGAAATCCAGATATGGAATTGATGCTGAACAGAGGTGCTTTTGAGTTTATGAAGTTATTAACTGGATATGTGTTGTGACCTTTTTCACTTTATCGCCCCATTGCAAATGGGGACCCCCTAATTTTTGTTTTGTTCGGGTCTTTTGGCTTGGTTTTTTGGTTTGTTTTGCTG
>VDFB02024881.1:0-24706 GCA_007258455.2 Sequoia sempervirens
CATTCCCCAAATGAAATAACCAAAAATATAATCCACCATTCTGGCTCTTCCACAATGGTTACTGTGAACCAGTGATCTTGACCTACTCTAAAATGGTGCAAAAAAAGATGCAAAAAGAAAGGAAAAGAACACTAACACCTCACGATTAGCCTTAGTTGAATTCAAAACAAAGAAAGATAATAAAAATTAGATTTTACCTTGTCTTGAATTGATCTTTGGTTGGCCCTTGATGGTTGATTAATGTGTTCTCCCTTTGATGGCAAGATGCTAAAGTGGATTCAAAATGTTGAGGGTTTGATAAGGAATGCAATGAGCAAAGTGGGTAGTTGAGAAGATGAATACAATGGATAGGATGAAAGCTTCAATGTGCAACAATGGTGGATGAAGGTTATGCAAAGTATGAGAGCTTGGTTGAATGATTGAGCTTGAATATTTTGAATGAATTTGTTTTTCTTCACAAATGAAAGAAAATATTTCATTTTATAGAGAGGAGCCCTAGGGAAACAAATGGTTGAGATCTTGCCACCATGGGCAAGATGGATAAAGACACATGAGGTGGAAGATGACATGTGATGGGAAGGTAATTTTAATTACCTTTGAATGAGGATGATGTGACATCTCAATGATCATATGGGGAAGAGGAGAATCTTGGATAAATAAAAGTGAATTTACAATTCACATGATTGGGAGATCTTAAGGATAAAACAAGGTTCCGAAAAAGAGAGGTGAAAATTACCTTGGATAAAACAATGTCCTGAAAAAGGTAAGTACTTATCCACATGTGACTGATGTGACAAGTCAAAGATTCTAGAAGACTTTGACACATGTGAGTGATGTGACAAGTTAAAGGTTCTAGAAGACTTTAACATATGTGAGTGATGTGACAAGTCAAATGTTCTAGAAGACTTTGACACATGTGAGTCATGTAACAAGTCAAAGATTCTAGAACTCTCATGGGATAGAGGAAAGCCTTGGAAAGATAAAAAGGAATTAAAAATTCCTTGGGGGATGGGGAGTGTTGACTAAGGTATGGATTAGGCTTAACTAATTACTGATTAGAAGATAATTAGTGGTTAAGGAAGATTAGAATCCAACTTGCAAAAGTTGGAGGATGTGACATATCCTACTCAAGGATTAGACATGTGCACATCTTTAATGATGAGATTAGGAAGTTGATTAGGACTAAGGATTTGATGAAAATGAGAGTAAGGGTAAGGTATTTAATTGTTAACTAAAAACCTTATGGGTTTAGAAGAGATTAAGGGGATTAATTAGATAATAGCAATATGACCTAATTAATGTGGATAAGAGGATTTTTAGATGAAGAGGGATAAACTTGGACCAACGTAAGTGTCCAATTTTAGGTGTCTACATTTTTCCCCTCTTTGAGATGGTGTTATGAAGTAGCATCATTTCAAATAATATTAAAACATAGAACCCAAAAAAATATGGTTAGATTGAGAAAGATGTCCCAGTCATTCAAAGGAGTCACAAGGAAGAAAGATGATGGGGGGTGAAGATGAAGACTAGGGATTGAGGATGCCCCCTTGAGAGGACATGTAGGTTCAAGAGAACATAGGTGTTCTCTCAAAATGGATTAGATGATGAAAGGAGAGATGGGGCTGATGATGAAAAGTGATGGATAGGAAAGGAGATTGATGAAGGATGAATGGATGGGTGGGGAAGATAAAAGCAATCCTAATGCAATTTTCCATTTTTAGAGCACTAGTTTTTGTTATAGCATAAGACACAAGATGCTAGGGTATGAAGAACCAAGGTCAATTAGTGTCGAATGGAGAAAAAAAAAACAAGCAAGAAGACTATCCCAACACCCCAAACTCATCAAGACCTTGGTTGAGCTAGGCATTGGGATAACAACAAGCATAAAAAGATGCCCCAGTGTAACACAACAACTTAGGGATCTTGGTGGGTACTACATGGGACAACAAGGGAGATAGAACCAAAGCAAAAATATCAAGATGTGCCCCTATGTTGATGAGTCAAAATACACCATAATATGATAGATCATGGTGGCCTTGAAAAGTGATGATAGGGAGCTCAAGTGATAAAAAAATCCAAAAGTATCAAAAGATCACAATCAATTTCAAAACATCCTTCGCCATGGGATCAAGGGGATGGATGAGGTTGATGAGGTTTGTTAGGAAGGATACATCTTGGTTAGACCAAAGATGGATACTAAACTAAAAGATCGATATGACACAGGATACTCAGAGCTGATTGGATCTATTGATACTAGTGGATCTTGTTTGTTAAGAACCAACTAGAGAGGGGCATAGCTAATGACACAATAGAAGATATGAGACACAAGACACAATATTGACACATCACAGTGACCTAGGGGCTCAGGGGTTGATAAAAGATTAGCCTTGCCTACATGAAAGTGCAAAGCCCTCGTAGTTCGATAAAAGGCCATGCATAAAAGTGGAAAGATGAAAATCGAGACCGTGATGGATGAAAAATATTGGATAGAAAAATTCCCCAAGGGTGGATTAAATGATCAACCCTACCTAGATGAAAGCATAGGGGAAACATAGTTCAATAAAAGATCGATGAATGACCATGGAAGTGGATTAAATGATGGAATTGATATGATGAGACAACATAGATCATGTGGATTAGATAGGATGATGGGGATTTAGGGATGGGATAGGGATCCAACTCAGGAAAAGATGAATTGGGATAATGATATAATGGAGAGATGAATGATGAAAAGTGATAGGAGATTAAAAAAAATGTGTGAAAGAAGGGGGAGAGATGATGATGATATAGATGGTATTGGATTTCTTGGAGGCAAGCTTATAGATAGATACCAAAGACAAGGGATTATAAGATGACAGGATGATAGAGATGAATGGATAAGGAGATAAGAATGAGGAGATGAAAGGGATTGTTTGGATGGATAAGAAGATAAGGATGGGGAAATAGAAGGGATGTTTGGATGGATAGGAAGATAAGGATGGAGAGATGGAAAGGAAGCAATAATGGATGGATAGGAGGATAACGAGTTGGATGAGGAATATATTACTAGATGGATAGATGGAAAGGTACAAATTTGAAAGATGGGAGGAATTTCTTGTTTTTGGATGGAGAGAGGGATAAGGATTGGGAAGATGGAAGGGATTTCTTGTTTTTGGATGGATGGATGGGAAGTTAAGGATAAGGAGATGGAGGGGAGGACATGATGGATGAATGATGTCTCCTCGGACTTATGTCACAAAGGAAGGAGATGCCCTAATTTTAGATGTGTCATGTATGATGAGGTAGGAGGGATGGAAGATAAAAGGATGGGAAGATAAAGGAGATAAATGGAGGAGGATATGATGGTGGATGAAAAGGGTAGATGTAGAGGATAAGGAGTACGATAGTGTATGGATGAGGGGGATGTATGCCAAGAGGTATCCAAAGCATGTATATATGTTTTTCCATATCTATATCAAGATCACAAGGAGGATGGAGGGATTGGCATAAAGGGGATATGATAGGTAGGATGCAGAGGGTATGTTGGATGGAGGAGATAGGTGAAGGGAATGTCTTTTCCCCCAAGCATGGAAAGAGATTGATGGGGATTTATGCATAACACTTGTTTGCTAGGTTTTCATCATGGTACTTATCCAAGGCGCTTGTTTGCCAAGTTTTCATCATTGGATGAATTATTTCTCTTTACTATTTTATTTTCTTTTTGATAGAATGTGGATGTAGATGGATAATGATAGGGATGTGGATAAGTGGATTTAGAAGACACGTAATAAGGAGATGGATGGAGGAGTCAAGCATCAAGTTCTATACAAGGTATTAAGAGACTATGTGTGAAGAAATTATTGGATGTTGGTACATCCTTATTAGGATAAATGGATTGTGCAAGAGGATGAATTAGAGGGATTTGATTGGGAAGATATGTCGGATAATTGATGGGATGCTAGAAATGGTATGGATAGAATTATGGGGTAGGTGTGTGATGGCGTGGTGAATTAAGGACCAACATTGGCATATGTGGTGGTATATGTGAAAGGATAGGAGGATTAATGGATGGAGAATGTACGGATAATTGAGGAGATAGGATAGTGAATTTTGGGACATAAGTACCCAAAACAAATTTAGGAGACGAAAGGGGTATATGATTAGCTTTTGGATTAGCAACATTGGATGTTGTTACATATTTTTCATTTGAAGGTATTGCATATTTTCTCTTTGAGATCCACATGGTTTTGATTTTTTCTTTGGTGGGCCTTTGTGGCCTACAAATTTGATTTGGAGTTTTTATTTGACTTTTATTTTTTTCAAAATGTATTTTACAGGGGACATGAGGATCTTTTGATTCATGTGGATGTTTCAATTCATGTATTTTAGCTTTACCATCCAAAGTTCTTTTAGTAGTAATGGTATGGGTGTGAGGAGATGGATGATGTGGAGTGATGGAGGTAGGATTACGGGGATTATGTGTAGATGGAGGATGTGTAGGTATGTGCCTTTTTTTATCCTAATTAGGGGACATGAGAGTGGGATGTCTATGATGGGTGACATGGATAGGTGATGGATGTATGAAAGGATGAATAGGACGAGATGGAGGGGGTGATTTTGGTATATAAGGGCCCAAAATAGATGTAGTATGTGGGGGATGTGTGATGGTGGGTGTAGGGACATAAGGATCCAAAATGGATGGATTAAATGGAGGATGGGAGATGGTGGATGGAGGGATTTAAGGACCCAAAATGGATGGAGTAGATGAAGGAGGAATGTGGATGGTTTTTTTGAGATGATATGATGGAGGAGGAGGGATGGCAACAAATGATCTAGTGGAGTAATGGGAAGATCCTATATTTCTTATGGAGGTGGTTTGTCATGGATGAGGAGAGGTTGTACCAACATGTTTGGATTGCGAGTCCTGAGAGATACATCCAAGATCTTGTCTATAGATTTGTTCTTTGACTTGAATGGGCTCTAAAACACTTTTCTCATGGAGGCCTAGACTTTTTCCTTGATACTTAATGTTCTTAAGCATTCAATTCATGATAGGATTTTTGTTATTTTGGAAGAATGATGAGAGTCCATTCTTAGGTGGAGGATGATGGGTGGTATATATGCTTTTTTTCTCTTTTACAAGGAGACCACCATGGAATAATATGAGAGTACCAAGGGAATATAAAATTGGTGAGGGGATAGTAAGTTTAGGTAATGATGGAGGATCATGAGATGGAGATGATGGGATAGCAACATCTTGATTAGGAAGAGTGGGGTAAAGGATTAGGTGATAGGATAGGATCTGGAGTTGTGGTAGAAGCTGATAAGGGCTCATGCTATGGAGATGGAGATAAGGGCTCATGAGATGGAGCGGTGGAATCTTGAGTGACAAGTGGATCATTGGATGGTAGGATCCTGATTTGGAGATAGGGACATGTTGGCATGACTTATCTTGTGTGAGCGGCATGATGATGGAGTGTTGGGGAGATGGAAGTATAGGAGATTCATGACATTTGGGAATGGATTTCAATGATACTAGGAGTGGGAAGAGTGGATTGGATTTGGGTGTCTTTGATGGGTTTGGTGGCTTTAGGGGTAGGAGATGGGTGTTTGATAGATTTGGTGGGTTTGATGATTTCAATGGTTTGAGTGATACTAGGGGTTGTAACATCAATGATAGGTGCCATATGGATAGGGGTCTCATAACTAGTGACCATGGATGATGGGTTGGGATGACATGGTTCCATGATATCATGAAGTGGAGTTGGGGACATCTTCTTTGTCATAAGTCCTTGGAGAAATTTTGGAGTGAGAAACTTACATATTCTATTATAAGATGGCGTGATAGGAATAGATGAAGGATTAGGGATTGATGGGGGACTATGATTATGGATTAGTGGACTAGGGTTAGATGGAGGAATGAGATTGGATATAGGACTAGGATTAGATGGAGGGTTAGGATTAGATGGAGGGTTAGGGTAGGGATATTGGAATGGTGAATTAAGATAGGAGGACATGGATGGTGGATTAGGACAAGAGGATATGGTTGGTGGATTGTAGTACAGGTATTGGGAGGGAAGATTAGGATAGGACAGTGTGGATGGTGGATTAGGATAAAGGGGTGTGGATGTAGGATTAGGATGGGTAGACTGGTATGGAGGATTAGGATAGTGGGAATATATGGATGAAGGATTGAGATAGCAGGATGTGGATGGGAGATTAAGATAGGGATATTGTGATGGTGAAATAGGATAGGAAGACATGGATGCTGGATAAGGAGATGATGAAGGTGAAGGATATGATGGGGATGCGGGTGAGGAAGATAATGTATATCCCTTGTTAAAGGTAGTATAAGGAGTATTATTAGATGTGGATGAAGACATAATAGGATAGCTCAGAGGGGGGATTGGATTCTGGAAGTTGGTTGGGGAAAGCTTGCTAGCAATGATAGCATTAAGGGGATCTCTGTCATATACATCTTGATCAACAAGACTTTCATTATCGTCGTTAACGTAATTAGGATTCCCCTTGACTAATATTGATGGAGAATAAGGATTCATGATGATAAAAGGATAAATAGGATGGATCAAAGATTTGGGGTGGAAATGGACTAAAGCTCAAGTCATGATTTAGGTCAAGCTCCGTTTGGGATTGGATTAAAGATTAGATTAGGATGATTGGATGATGTGATGGGATTGATTATGATGATTGGAGTTTATTATCAAAGGATGATTCTGACACTAAATCTACCTTGAGATGGAAGTATATTGATTGGGTCAAAGGTGATTGGATTAGATTGAATAAGATCAATCAATGATTGATAAGATCAAATAATGGATCAAATAGGATGATGGAAGGGATTCTAAACCAAGTTTAGAGATTACTCTAGGTGACTTAGGATACTGATTGATCAGATTAAAGGATAAATGGATGATTGTAGCACTAAATCCACCTTGAGATTGAAAATGGATTAATTCAGACAATGATGATGATTATCTCATGATGAATGACAATCCTTAGCAGATTTGGATGATGACGATCAAACACCTAGGTCAATTTGGATAATAACCTGAAACAAAGTTCAGGGGATTGAGATGGGGAAAATGACGATGGATACCTAACCTAGAGATGCTCTCAGATGATGCACCTATGTGATTAAGATGATGAATGAATGACTTCGGTAGAATGTGAATGGATTGAAATGCAGACTACGGGTGCATAGAGGATGTAAAATGACTGGAGGAAGGGAAGGTTCGCCCAAAGGTTTAGGGAACATACGCCCAAAGGGAAGGTACACCCAAAGGGTCAGGGAAGGTATACCCAAAGGGCAGGTATGCCCAAAGAATCAAGGTAAGTATGCCCAAAGGGTAGGTATGCTCAATTACAAGGAAGGTACACCTAAAGGGTAGGTATGCCCAAAGGGTCAGGGTAGGTACACCCAAAGGGTAGGTTTTCCCAAAGGGTTAGGGAAGGTACTCCCATGTACTTTGAGACACTTGAAATGGACTATTAGAGTGGGTAAATGGGTTGTCAAAATGGAGAGATGAATGATCAAAATGGCGAGTCGAATAATCGGATTCGGGAAATAAATGATAGGATTAGTGAAACAAATGAAAGGAGTGGATGAAAAAATACTTAGAATGAGTAAATGATTGTTTGGAATGGAGGAATGACTCTTAGAATGTGGAGAAAAAATATTAGAATGAATGAATAATTACTTAGAACGAGTAAATGATTGATCAGAATGAATGAATAACTCTCGAAACAAGGAGATGGAGGCTTAGGATGGATGAATGAGTACTCGAAATGAGTAAAAGATTGCTTATAACAAATGAATGACTCTCAAAATGAGGAGAAAAAAGCTCAAAATGACTAAACAATTACTCAGAACAAGTAAATGATTGATTAGAATGGCTGAATGAGAGCTCTAAATGATAGAACGAGGTTCAAAATGGATGAAAATTTACTTGGAATGAATGAAAAAGTAATTGGAAGGATGAAAAATCATTAGAATGAGGAGACAAAGAATTGGAATAGATGAATGAGTACTCAAAATGAGTAAATGGATGTTCACGAGGGATGAATGGTTATTCAGAATGAGTAAATGACTGCTAGGAATATATGAACATTTACTCGGATTGAGTGAACAGATGATCGAAATGGACAAATGGATCTCAAAATGAGGAGATGGAGGTTAAAAATGGATGAACTAGTACTCAGAATGAGTAAAAAAAGTGCTCAAAATAGATGAACAACTCTCAGAACAAAGGTTCAGAATAGGTGAATGATTGGTCAAAAAAGGAAATGATTGCTCAAAAAGGATGAACAATTGGTCAAAATGAGTAAAAAAACACTTGAAATGGGAGGATGACTCTTGGAACAAGGAGAATGATTCTCAAAATGGACGAATGATTGCTTGGAACAAGTGATAGGGTGCTTAGAATGGATGAACAATTCTTAGAATGAAGGTTCAAAATAGGTGAACGATTGGTCACAAAAAGGAAACAATTGCTTGAAAGGGATGAATGATTGGTTGAAATGAGTAAATAAACACTTGAAATGGGAGAATAACTCTTCAAATGAGGATACAAATGCTTGGAATGGATGAGTGATTACTTAGAATGAGTGAATGGATGGTCAAAATGGATGAACGACTGCTTGGATGGAGCTGCTTGGATGGAGAACAAATGTTCAGACTAGACAAATGAAAGCTTAAAATGAGTAAAAAATTAATTAGAATGGATGAAAAGATGTATAGATGAGGGGACTAACTCTTGGAATGGATGAAAAGATGCTCATAATGGGAAGCTGGGTGCTCAAAATGAGGCAAAGAATGTGAAGGGTGCTCAAATCAACCTAATGAAGGGTGAAAATGACTATTTGAGGGGTAGGTTCACCCAAGTTGGAGTAGGTTTTCCCAATTACAAGGCAGGTTCACCCAAGGAAGAGGGAAAGTTCACCCAAGGATATAAAGTGAAAGATAGATGGGAAACAGATGTGGGAAATAGGTAAACGAGTGCTCAAAACAAGGGGACGACTACTCGGATCAAGGTGATGAATTCTCGAATGAAGTGGATGAATGTTTCAAATGGGGAATGGATGCCTAGAACTAGGAGAGATAGGTTCAAAATGAGGAGGTGGATGGTCAATTTGAGGTGACAGGTGTTTAGAATGGGAAAACTGGTGCTCAAAATGACGAGAAAAAAGGTGGAAAAGACTATTTGGAGGGAAGGTATGACCCTTGAGAGGGTAGGTACTCCACTTTAGAGGGAAGGTACACCATTTTAGAGGGAAAGTACAGCCCTCTAGAGGGAAAGTTCATCCAATTGCTGAAATAAGCTGGTTGACTAAACAAAAGGTAAAACTAATTATTTGGAGGGAAAGTTCACCCCTTTGGAAAAAGGTTTTCCCCTCTATAGGGTAGATTCACCCCTCTATAGGGAAGGTTCACCCCTCTATAGGGAAGGTTCACCTATTTAGTAAAAAGTTGGACAATTTTGGTAGAAATAGGCTAAGGAATGACTGAGATAGATGGAAGGTTCACCCTTCCCACGATAGGTTTTCTAAAGTTAAGGGGTAAGGTCACCTATGTCAACTATCTTAGACTTAATTAAGATGAAAATGACTAAGGAAAAGGACTAAAAATATTGCAAACAACAAGCAAACAATAAGAAACACATTGGTTTTGCTCAAATAAGATAGTACAAACAACACAATCCTAAGATTAGTGATGAGGGGTATGGCCAACATAGTCCTTAATCTCGGATGAACAATGTTTCTAGGGAGTTCTTGATATACTCTCAGTATGTGAGACAAAACTATGAAAACCATCTCATCATAGGTGTGAGTCAGGAACCCTAATGAGATATTGAAGGGCTCATACCAACTTTTCACATCTATCTAGGTATCACCCTAGCTTTGACAATCTTCCAGATACGACGTGACTAGATTGAGGTACAAATTTCACTCTCCCCCCTTTGTATACCCCACTAGTACATGTAGTTGGGATTGTCACTTGGGGTGATGAAATCCCCAAGTAGGTCCTGCTAAGAAGAGAACACTAACCATTATTGGCTACTCCCCAAGCTCACACAAAGTGCAAGGGGAAAGAATGAATGAGATAGTGCTCCCTTGGGTGACATAATGGACTTATATACATTCCAAATAGTAGATTTAACTCCCCCCTAATTAAAATATGTGCCTAAATTGATGAGAAAAAACAATAAGCAAAAAAATAAAGAAGCTAGGCAAACTGATCATCCTGCAAGAGAAATTGTTAGACTTTTTGATCCTCATTCCTCATCAAGGGTGAATAAATCTACACAAATGTTAGCAAAAGATAGATACACTAAAAAATAAATGAAGTTAGAGTGTTAGGACCTCAAAATTATGAAAAATAGAAGCAAAAAAAAAGCTCAAATGATTATTTTACCTCACAAAAAGCTCTGGCTAGGTAGGTTAGCCTCTGTCTGGGTGAGGTTCACCCCTCTATAGGGGAAGGTACACCCCTCCTAGGCTAGGTTCACCCCTCTACAAAAAATAGTGAAGAAATAGATTGAAAATGAACTAAAAATAGTAGTTTTACCTTGTAGAAACCTTTCTTTAGGGTAGGTTCACCCCTTACAAAGTAGGTTCTCCCCTTTACAGGGGTATTTTTTTCCCCCTACAAGGGTAGGTTCTCCCCTCTACAAATTTGAATTCAAAAGTTAGTAGAAATTGTTTGGTGCTTAGATGGGCGACCCTGGAAGGAAAGTTTGTTTCTTTGGAGGGTAGGTTCACCTAATTTGGGGCAGGTTCACCCCTCTTAGGGTAGGTTCACCCCTCTAAAATGGAAATTTCACCCAATTATGGGCAGGGTCATCTGTCTGCAACCTGAACCTGCAAAATTTAAACAACAAAAAATATAAAAGATAGGGACCCATTTTTGGGTTCCACTGGGTGTGCCAGAAATATGAACCAGTGATCTTGACCTACTCTAAATTGGTACAAAAAAAGATGCAAAAAGAAATGAAAAGAACACTAACACCTCATGATTAGCCTTAGTTGAATTCAAAATAAAGAAAGATAACACAAAGTAGATTTTACCTTGTTTTGAATCGATCTTTGGTTGGCCCTTGATTTTTGATTAATGTGTGTTTCCTTTGATGTAAATATGCTAAAGTGGATTCAAAATTGTGATGGTTTGATAAGGAATGCAATGAGTAAAGTGGGTAGTTGAGAAGATTAATACAATGGATAGGATGAAAGCTTCAATGTGCAACAATGGTGGATGAAGGTTATACAAAGTATGAGAGCTTGGTTGAATGCTTGAGCTTGAAGATTATGAATGAATGTTTTGTTCTTAGAGAATAAAATAAAATATTTCATTTTATAGAGAGGAACCCTAGGGAAACAAACAATTGAGATTTTTCCACCATGGGCAAGATGAAGGGTTCAGATCTTGCCACCATGTGCAAGTTGGATAAGGACACATGAGGTGGAAGATGACATGTGATGGGAAAGTACTTGTAAGTACCTTGGAATGATGATGATGAGACATCTCAATGGTCACATGGGGAAGAGGAGAATTTTGGATAAGTAAAAGTGAATTTAAAATTCACATGATTGGGAGATCTTAAGGATAAGACAAGGTTCCCAAAAAGAGAGGTCAAGAGTATCTTGGCTAAGACAAAGTCCTTGAAAAGGTAAGTACTTACCCACATGTGATTGATGTGACAATTCAAAAATTCTACAAGACTTTGACAAATGCACGAGTTATGTGATAAGTCAAAGGTTCTAGAAGACTTTGACACATATGAGTGATGTGACAAGTTAAAGGTTCTAGAAGACTTTGACACATGTGAGTGATGTAACAAGTCAAAGATTCTAGAACTTGCATGGGAAAGAGGAAAGCCTTGGAAAGATAAAAAGGAATTAAAAATTCCTTGGGGGATGGGGAGTGTTGACTAAGGTACTAATTAGGCTTAACTGATCAGTGATTAGAAGATAGTTAGTGGTTAAGGAAGATTAGAAGCCAACATTCAAAAGTTGGAGGATGTGACACATCCTAATCAAGGATTAGACATGTGCACATCTTTATTGTTGAGATGATGAAGTTGATTAGGACTAAGGAAAAGGATATGACATTTGAGGAATTAAATAAATGTCATATTTATTTAATTCATTTGATGAAAAGGAGAGTAAAGGGTAAGGTATTTAATTGTTAACTGAATACCTTAGGGGTTTAGAAGAGATTAAGGGGATTAATTATATAATAGAAATATTATCTAATTAACATGGATAAGAGAATGTTTAGATGAAGAGGGATAAATTTGGACCAATGTAAGTGTCCAAATTTAGATCTCTACAGCTACTATCTTAAACATAGAGAAATATAGGAAATTTTTATTAAATATGTGGATTAATAAACAATGATGGACCCTATCTTCCTCTATTTCACTAAGAAATGATATCCCCACAAAAAATTGACTAAAAACACTTAGGTGAATCAATTTAATGTGAGAATATTCAGATTTCCTTGTGTCTGAAGGATGGGGGTCAAGGTCAAACAACACTTTTAAGAGAAAAACAAAAAATAGAAAATCAACTCCAAAATGAAAACTAACACTTGAAACAAGAAGATTTAATTCAATATTAGTAGAACTAAAAAACTAAATGCAAATCTGAGAAGGGTAGAAATGTGTTTACTAGCCACTAAGAGATAGTTTCTAAAGGATAACTAGGACTCATTCACCCATGTGCGAATGGGTCTTTACTTAGGGTTTTTATACAACTTTCATGAGCCTATGACATAGAGCTATATCTTCTAATTTGTTTAAGTTTCAATGTTGGAAGGTCGGAAATAATATATGTAGGTGAGATTCCATGATTTGACAACTTTGGAAACTTTTGCAACTTTGACAACTTTTCAAGCTTTCTCTTCAAAAGGTCTTCAATCCTTTTTCAACCTAAATTTGCAATCACACATATAAGAGAGAAAAATGTTTTTTTTTGGGTGAATGGAGGTTTTCCTTGGTCAAACCTCATTTTTTTAATCAAACCTTGAATTGAAATAATGCATGAATGAGGGAATGAAGAATGAACAAAGCTATGTTACCACTCAAAAAAACCTTGAATGAAGCCTTGATAATGGATATCTTAAGAAGTCTACAACTTGTATTAAATGGCTAAATAGGATGTGCATCTTGACACTTGTGTTACAAGATGGTGTGTCTCTTCATCTCCTTGGTGCAACACAATGCTTGGGTTCATGGCATGGATTAACCATCTCTCGTGGATGTTGTATAAATTTGGTGGTTGTATTGAGCATTAATGCATCAATATTTTGGTGCAACGATAACCACCAATCTAACAATTGGTATGAAAGCCGAGGTCATGGGTTCAAAGCCCTCGCTTTCACTAGGGGATTGTTGCAAGATGGTGTAACACTTGATCTCCTTGGTGTAATGTGGCACTTGGGTTCATGACATGGCTTAACTACCTCCCATGGATCTTGTATAAATCTAGCAGTTGTATCGGGCATTAACAGGTTGATCTTTTGGTGCAACAACAACCACCATTGTAAGAAATTGAATAATTATTTGAATGCTTGGATTGATCTTGAAATCTACATAAAATGTTAGATCAAAAAAATGCATGATGAAAGAAGACTTTGACATGATGGATAGATCTTGAATGCTACAATAAATCCTTAATATATCTTCTCTTGAATGTATTTGGTTTCTCTATAAATGATTTTGTAGATCTTGAAAAGTGCTAGGTGAAACTTAGTGGAATAACCTTGTATTTATAGGTATGTATCCTTAATTTCTTGAAATTCAAATATTACAAGACGACATCGAATTATGGATTTGAAGATGTTAAAAATACTTCTAAAAAAAATTTAAATTTAGGTCAAAGGTCTAGGAGGACCCATTCACCCATGGGCAAATAGATCCCAAGTCCCTATTCCTAGAACACACATTGCTCAAAGTAAAGTGTTATGTTTAGGCATAATTATTGTCAGGTTTCCCCTTTAGAAAATATAATTTATTAGGATTGTAAGTAATAAAGGGCTATTATAGAAAAATTAAGTCTAATTTAATTAAGAGGGCCCAAATAAGTATGAAAATAAAAAATTGTATAATAATTTAATATAAATAAACACATGGAAAAATAAAAAATTGTATATATGATATTTTATATAAAAAAAAAAAAAATCCATTGTTTCATGATACAATATTGTATAATGTAAATTCTTTAAAATATTTTTTTGATGTTTATAAAGGAACACACGGAAAAATAAAAAATTGTATATATAAATAAACACATGGAAAAATAAAATAATAATTGAAGTAGAAATTAAAGTAAATAATATATATATATTTAAACTTTTTATCAAAATTAGTGCATAATTTTCATATCAAAATAAACATAAAAAATATTTAAAAAATAAAATTATATTGTAATGCAAGTGAAAGTTATTTTAAAAAAAAAAAATCAATTTTTTTGAAGTATATATTAAAAAAAATCATTAATGCGGTTAATTTTCCGCTTCGATGAATTGTTGGTGGTGAATTTTCCATTGATGAATTGCTAGCAATGAATTTGTCATATGCCATAATATATATAGATTACCAATATTAAGAAATATGATAATAATGTATAGGATAAATAATTGGTCTAATTAGGGAATTAATTCCATACCTATCAACAAGATTGATATTACTATGAAAATAACATAAAATAACTATTAGGAATAACAAATAAAAGAAAACCATTCCTTCATTAGGAGTCATTCATCCCCTTAGTTAGCTATACTTTATGTGGAATTTTTTTTCCTTCAAGGATAGCATCAACAATTTTCTTTAACCCAAGTTGTTCTCTTGATAACAATCCTATAATTTTGGACTAATTTATCAAGTTGTTAGTGTGATCAGTGCTTATAATTGTATTGATGAATGATCAAAATTTTGCACTACCCATGTGACTCTTCAGGGTGTGCCCTCTTATTACCCATCTTCTTTTTTTGTGGATATGCTTAATATTTATTTCTAATTAATATATAGTTGCACTTGTTCATAAAAAAATATTGGTTAAAATCTTCTATACAAGAAAACTATTTTTCATTCTCAAACATATAAGGTAAACACAATCTTATTTTTCTCTTAATTGGACTGAAATATGTGTTTTCTCCTCAACCTATCATACTTTAAGATAAGTGTAGTTGTGCAATTCTTTGGTCATCTAAGGAAAAAAAAAATCGTTCTTTTAATGGTTGGACTTTGGATTTCTAGAAAATAAGAGGTTCATTAGCTAAGAATAATCTTTCATTTAAGGAAATAAAATAGTTGCTTCCCTCTTATTTTGTAGGTTTATACTTAAATTTTTTTAGGAATGTTAAGTATTGTCTCTATATAAGGTCTAATATAGAAAAATATTAAATATTTTGAAATATGTTGGTGTTTTATCCTCTATCTATATTACATGTATTGACATTGCAATTCTATCTAATCTTTGAAGTATAATTATACTTTTTTTGCCAGGTTAGGTGAGTTGTTCTTGTACTAGCAATTGCAAGCCTTCAAATTTGAGCTTTCAAAGGAGATGTTAGCTCAATCTATATTGAATCTATAACAATCATAATTTAGCTATGTATAGCATATGTGTATAGATAAAAAAATGTATATCATTTAAACCTTCAACTTTGTAATATTTACTCTATTTGTTTAGGTGATATCTTATATCGACACTTTTTCAGGCTATTCAATATATAATTTATTTTCTTTTATTATGCATTATTAAAATGTCATTGATTGATAGGAACAAATATTTATACTTCATTAGTTAGCAATTGTTTTGATTTTTTCATTAAAATTTTAACACTGAAACGATGCTTGCTACTATAATAAGTTGCCTTATAAGAGTATTAATTTAAAAATTAAAATAAATTTGAATTCTTTAATTTTATGTTCCATACACATTCCTAGATACATCTTTTTCTGATATAATTAATTTTTTAATGCTCATTTTTATTATCACAATCTACTTATATATAATTTTAATTCTTTGCATATAAGAAAAATATTTTCTAGGGAAAGGCTAACTAAGATGTTCAAAACATAAAAAATAGAATTTATTATAACAATACGAAAAATATATAAAGTCATGACCACCATAACCTCAATGAGATAATATTAACAAATAATATCATAGTCAGTTGTATCAACATAGCACCATATTAATAGAACAATATATTACACAATTATGATCAACTATTCACAATTGAAAGAGAAATTTCATTGTAAGTACCAAGACTCATATATTGATTCATAATACCATGCTGATTTATCACAATAATTCACATGAAAAAATGAACATATATTGAATTTTTACTGTGAGGGTCAAGTTAGGGATGAGGACCACAATTGTTGCTCTTCTTTTTTTCTTGTTGTAATCACTTGTAAGCAATTTCTAGAACTTTCCAAAAGAATATTTAGTGGAAGGTCACAATGACACTTGTACTAGACGTAAGGATGTGGAAGATGAAAAATATTTTCTAGGTGGTGCATAGGAAACCTCAAGATATAAAATACCCCTTAGAAAATACTAGAGTTTCCCTTGTGGTGTGATTGTTATTGTTGCATTTTTTATTCTATTGAATTGGTAACTTGACAATTACTTACCTTATGGAGCCATGATATCATTTTATTATAGTTGTTTCTATTTTTGGGATAACATATTTATTTTACTCGTGAATTTTGATAGTTTTACTTTGGGGTATGATCCCATTACACCCATCTTTTTGAGGATTTCAATGCATGCTTTAAATAGGTTTTAATATGTTGTTTTCATTGAAAAAGCTCAAATGGTGGGGATATTATCAATGAATTGAGAGATAAATACCAAAAATATTGTGGCCCTTTCAAACATCAATCCTTTCAAATTGTGTCTCTATGTACCCATTGATTCATCATTATATTGGGTTAACAATTTAGTCTAATAATATAATAATTAGTACACACCTTGTAGCACATTAGATAAATAGACCAGTTATCTAATCTCCTTATTTTTTGTTCCCCTAGAATAATTTCTTGAACTCCATTAGCATATCTCTATACCTATTTTTCCTTCATGTTTTGATTCCCAAATTTAGTTATTTTTACTTTGGGTTCTATCAGTTTTATCAAATATGGAAAACTTGGCTCACTTTCCTTAGGTAATAGTTATAAAATTTCTAGAATGATTATTGTGACTAACTCAATAGTCATAATAAAGTGATTATTTCAACATTAGATTGCCCTATTCAAGGAAACTTTGAGTAAAGTGATGTAGAATCTCAATGTGCTTTCTCCATCAATGGAATGCTACATTTTTTTCCAAATGAATTGCACCTTTTTTGTCACTATAGAAAATAAATTCTTGTTGTCTACTACCCAATTCAAACAATAAGCAGTGAAATCACAACATCTACTTAGCTCCTATGATTGTAATAAATTATTCTTTTGTAATGGAAAGATCCACCATATTTTATAATCTAGAATTATAGTCGATCACTACCCCTACAAATGTGAACACATAATTTGTAGTAAGTATACTTATATCTAAGTCACTAGCCATCTCTAAGTCAACATATCCTTGCAATTATGCATATTTTCCTTCGAACATCAATACATGATTTAATGTTCCCTTCAGATATATCAAAATCCATTTCAATACCTATCAATATTTTTTTCTTGGATTAATCATATACCTACCAACCACTCTAACTATATGAGAAATTTGGGTCTTATGTAGACCATTGTGTACATAAGGCTCCCAACTATACATGATTAAGATACTCTTTCCATATTATTTTATTCATATGTATTTGGACACATCCCAAAAGATAATTTGAAGTGATTAGTTAGAGGTGCACTAATCTAGGTCGGTCCAAAATACCTAAAAATTTTAGAGTCTCATAATTTATCCAAATCAACATCATTGGATAGAGCTCATTGACATGATCCTGACACAACTTGAATGGGCCCAAAAGGAATACATATATAGAAGTTATGCTCAGTCAAATGTTTAGTCAAATAGTGGAATCAAGCATTCAAAAAGGGAAAAAAATGATCATCTCAAAATGAAACAAAAATAACACCAAGTTGTAATGCTTGTTGCACTAATTTCAGAACTATATTTAGTTTTGAAAACAGAGCTCGTATGTGAAAATGATGATGTGGTAGATGATGATGTGGCAAATGATGACATGGACCAGTCATATGTTGAAACGTGGCATCATATGGGAAAACAACATAATGACATGTGTCCTCCGTAGCGGCAAATTAACATGTGCCATGTGGCACCTCATCCATCTTCCTCTGGGTGTTTAAGTTTTATTTACCAAAAGTGGTTGGTTGGAGGGATCGAACTCATGACCTCTCCTTTGCTATTTTTTCTTCTCAACTGCTAAACCAAGTGATTACTTTGCTATATAAAAGGAGCATGTTATATTTAAAGTCTTAAAATATTTTTATCATATAAAATGGGAGGTGGGTAGTCTGAACACGCAACCTCCCTTATCCTATTTTCACTCTGTACCACTACACTACACATGATTTTTGGAGTGTATAAGGGGTTGGTTATCCTTAAAATAGAAGCAAAAACTGATTTCTCCCTAGTTAGAATATTAACCCCTATAATTTAGAATTCAATCTCCTTAAAATTTGAATAAGCCCGATTAATGATATTTTCAAAGGGCTAAATAATATGAAAAAGATATTAAAGGGGTTATTTAGGATTATTGAAGGAATTTTTGAAGGGCTATTAGTGAATTTAAGGGATATTGGTGATTTTATATGTAAATTAAGGGGGATTGTGAGGATTATTACTTGTAATGGGTGATATGGCCTGATTTTACAAAATCATATGGTTAAAGCCCATATTAGGAAATAAAAGTGTATATAAGGGGGATGTTTTGGCTTGGGAATTAAGCAAGTTCATTTTGGAAAAATAATTATTTGGAGGAGAATATTGTAAGTAGGAAGGCCTTTTGAGTGTCTTCAAGTGTTGAGAGGATATTGTGAGAAATTTTATTCAACTTTTGGAGCTCGAATATTGTAACATGGCATTTCTATTGCTTGGAAACATTAATAAAGTGTTCCTACTTGAGAAGCGGGCCCAAAGACGTAGTCCTGATTGGATGAACTATGTTATCAAACAATGTTTCTCCTCTTCTATATTATTCTCTCTATTTATTTTCATTTTTCAATTCGCTATTTCAGTTTCAATTACAACATTTCATTAATTAGTTAATTTCATTAAGTTATATAAACATGAACTTATTTTGTAATTTAAACAGTTAAATGACATAGTCATGCAATTATGTTGCGATTGGGGGAAAACTATAATTAGGATTAATTTTCAAGTTATTTTATAAACCTCTAATTACAAATCATGCACTCACTCCCTTAGCATCCTTCACACTAAGCATTTTTCAAATCTTGTCAATATATCTTGCAATAATTTTAATTCCATTTTCTTCCTATCTCTTATAAATTTCATTCCAAAGGTTTTATTTGCAACGCCCAAATCCTTCATTGAAAATTTATTATCTAATTATTTTTTTAACTTAGTAATTATAGTCATTTTAGTTGGACTTAGCATATCATTAACATAAAATAACAATAATACAACTTCATCATTGTCTAAATTCATATAATAAACACAATGGTTAGATTCACTTCTAGAGATTGTTATCATATTTATAATTGAATCAAAAATTGAATGTTGTTTCTAAACTACTAGGTTTTTAAAAAAAAAAAACCTATTTAGTGAAAATTTGAAATTTCAATGTAGTTGTACTTAAATTTTAGGGAAAAAATAAGTAGGTGTCTTTCTAACCACCCTAATGACAATAAAATGATAATATAATTTTTTTATAAGATTTTAGATATAAGTAGAGGACTCATGTCCTAATGTGATGCATATTTTTCTGTAATTTTTGTCCAAGTAAATAATTAATTATGCATTTTTAATTACAAATTTTAAAAAATATAAAAATCTCGTATGTCTGACCACCTTAACTTGGTCAAAACTTTATGAAATTCATTTTTTTTTAAAATCCTATAGTATAAGAAACATAGAATGTGACACATGTTTTAGATTCCAAAAATGTTGTACCGTTTGAAAGCTATAGATTTTTTTCAATTAGCCTATCAATCAAGACTTTAGTAGTAATTCAAATAGAAAATAAATAATAATAATTTATTAAACTCAAAGTAAAGCATAATTTATATTGGTGGAAAGCTAATGATCTTTAAAAACCCTTTTTGTTTCATCAATTTTGGGTAAAAAAATGTTTTCAGCCACATACCCATCATATCGCCACTTTTTGGCCCATCATGATCCTGCACATACCCTAGAGAGTAATATGCTGAAGGAAATCTCTATACTTTATTGACGACTTACTATGTCTAGTAGATCTTCTAACTTGAGGAATCAATTCTCATGGAGTAAGCTCCTCATGATTACCAATGGGATGATCCTACTCTTCATTGTCATGGAAATTTAGAGCATGACCTTGTGGTTGTATTTGTGGATAAACTTAAACCTATGGTTTATTTATAACCTCATTTTGTTTGGAAAAATCAATCACATTTTTTTTGTCTTCTAATGGAACATACTTTATAGCTAATATGTCTTGTTCTTATAAATTATATTAAATTTTCATTGAACGTCACATCTCTACTTTGTGTGACTTGCTTGGTAACTAGATCCCACCAACTATATCCATATTTTTTGTCTTTATATCCAATTAAGGTACATATTTTGACTTCATGTCAAGTTTTTTTCTATTTTCTTGTGGAATATGAACAAGATATTCACACCCAAACTCTCATAGATGATTATAACAAATATTCTTACCCAACCACTTTTCTTTTGGAACTCAAAAATTCGAACAAAAGGATGGTCCTCTATTGTGTAGGTACACTATTGTATTTACAACCTTAGCCCCAAAATATTTTTTTAATCCAACATTTGAGAGCATGCTAAATTCTCTTTCCAAAATGGTTTTATTTAATATTTCTACTACACCATTCTCTTGTTTTATAAGAGGAACAATCTTGATTATTTTAGTTTCATTTTATACAAAATATTAATCAAATTATTTTTATTAGTACTCACCCTCATTATCATATTTTAATAATTTAATCTTATTAAAGTATTTATTTTCTACAATTTTTGGAAAGTTTCAAACAAACCAAAAAATTCAAACTTATTTTTCATCACGTAGACCTAAACCTTCCTAGTACAATCATCCAAGAATATGAAAAAATAATTAGAATCACCAATTGATTCTACCTTGAGGGTCCAAATACACTTAAATAAACTAGCTCCAACAGGCATGACTTGGGTATGTCTAGGGAGATGGGAGACCAAAATGTGGTCTTAAGTTCCCACTTTTTTCTTTAAAATTAGGAAAGATTGATCTTGGATGAAAAATTGAAGATAGCTATTGAAACAATGGGAAAATGGAATTCACTACTTATGGTTTAGGACATAGAGCTTGAATACATTCCATAATCATTTCATTGAGGGGAAAATGTAGAGATCTTAACCTAAGACTTATGCGAAAGAGAAAGAGATCTTGTAATAGGGTTGTCCTATGGTTTGAATATAAACTAAAGAGGGTTTCACCACCAAGCTAGGGATCAAAAAGTCTAATGAAATGTAATTCCAAATGCTTCAACCTAATTTAATGCAAAACTTCACTAAATGACCTATAAAAGCATGTACATAAAAACAAATAGAAGTGAGATGAAAGGTGTGCACCTGAAAACATGAAGAGAATTGAATAAAGCTATGAAATGCTAGAAACACTGATTTTAATGTTGTGTGGGAATCATATGCTAAAGTAGGTTATTTAGTCCAAGAATAGGATTTCTAGATAGGAACATGTTTCTAGTAGTGTTGATGCAGGAGCATCCAGTGGTGTGAGGGCAATCTTGCATCACCCAAAAAGATGATTTCCATTTTTGTTCCTGTTGTTTTCTTTTTGTAGATGTTTTTGTATTTTTGGATACCCTTTTCGTCGAATAAGAGTTTCGACTTCGGAAGCCCCTTTTTCTGCTTTTTGCTCAAGCTGCTATTTTTAGCGAGGTTTGAATTGTGAAGTCATGGGAAGAATGAAATTTTTAGGAAAGGTTCGGGGATGGGGAAAAATACAGTCAGTGAAAGAAGATGAGTCAAGATCATTTCTGACTTGAAAAGTTATTTCGAGTTCAATTTACACTTTTTGCCACTGAAAACCTTAGGAGCTGGAGTTTGAGGCGCAAAGCGATCAGGATGGGCACGAAAATTTGCAGAATGCCAAAGTGATCCTTCAGGCCTACTTTGCGGAAAAAGTTATCTTTGGGAAAGGGATCACGGGTAATTTTACGTAGTCGGTAATTTCCTTTTGAGGAGACTTTGTAGCTTGCATGTATCCATGAGCTCGAGAGTTGTGATCCTGCATGTAAGGTTCATATTTTAATAGAAAATATTATTCTCCATTTGTAGGTGTATTTGTGTCTCGGGTTTGCTCCTCATCGGGTGGTATGTGAGGCCCGGAGGTTTTTCTTGGCGTGTGAGCGGATCGCCCGGTCGTGAGGCCGGTTGCACGGGGCCGAAGTAGTTGTAGGTTCAAGATCTTGAGATGCCTCGAGTGATGCACAGTAGGCATGGTGGTGCTAGAGGTGGCGAGGTGGTAGAAATCTTTGATGGAAAGATCCATTGGCGTAGGGGTTTTGAGCCCCCTCGAGGAGAAAAATTGATGCATTGCAAGAGCGGATGAGAAGAGGGTTAAACTTCGGGGAAGGAGAGGAGAGTAGGGGATGAAAGATGAGGTAGAAGATTGGGATGTGGAAGAAGAAGAAGAATTAATCGATCCATCGGATCACGGTTGATAAGGGCCATTTCAAAAGGTCGAGAAAAAAGACGAGAATTGAAGTCCCGGTTATTAGGAGTCAGACAATGAGAGGAGTTGTCCGGTGGATCAGCGAGCTAGAAGAATATTTTGAGTATAGAAGAAGTAGAAGGACCCCGGTCGAGGTTAAGTTTACAAAAATGAATTTGAAGGGCCATGCCAATATTTGGTGGAAAAAGGTTCAATTGGAGAGAAATCGAAGAGGAAAATGAAATATCAGTAGTTGGGATCACATGGTGGAGAAACTAAAGAAGTAGTTCATACGATGAACTATGAATTAGATCTGGCGAGAAGGAAATTGCAAGGGTTGAAGCAAAGGCGAGATCACGTGAAAAGAATACCTGAGAATATTTTTCACAAGATGATGATCATGAGCGGGCCATGCAAAATCAACAAGGAGAAGGTAGCCCGTTATCTTAATGGAGTTACGGTAGGAGCATTCAAGAGGAGCTAAGCCTGGTCAGAATGACTACCATTGAGGATGCATACCAGTTTTCTCTGAAAGTTGAGGAGAAGCTCAACAAAAGATTTGACAGCAAGCAAAAAGGCCGCGGAGGTCAAAGCGGAAGGGGTAGTGGAAGATCTTTTGGGAGACGAAATGAGGATGAAAGGAAAAATGAAGATGTGGGTACCAGTCAGGGTCAGAGGAATGATAACTTCTACCACCCTCGTGATCAAAAAAGTGGTGATCAAAGGGGTAGAGGACGAGGAAGATCTGGGCCAGGACCCGGAAGAGGTGGTTTTAAAGGAACTTGTTTCCATTATGGTGAAGAAGGGCATCGGGCCTATGAATGTCCACAACACCAAGGAAGGATAGACAGAAGGTTGTGGAAGGGTTGCACATGCAGATGAGGAGGTGCAGTCCGAGCATTCAGATGATGTTGAAGGGGGAGAAGCCCTAGTGGTTAGAAGAGCCCTTGTAACTGAAGAGAAGGAGCCAAAACAAAGGAAGAATTTGTTCCGCACAAGGTACAAGTGTGAAGACAAATGTTGTGAAGTCATTATTGATAGTGGAAGCACCGATAATTTGGTGTCAGAAGAGATGGTTACAAAACTAGAGTTGAAAAGGAAAAGGAATCCACATCCATATCGGATTGCCTGGTTGCAAAAAGACCACAAAGTTCTGGTCAATGAGCAGTGCCTGGTGAAGTTCAAGATCGGAAGCTATCGTGATGAGGTACTCTGTGATATCATCCCCATGGATGCATGTCACATGTTGTTGGGGAGGCTGTGGCAGTTCGATAGGCATGATGTACATGATGGCCATGCAAACACTTATTCCTTGATGAAGGATGGAATCTGCCATAAGTTGAAACCCCTGAAGAAGGACGAAGAAAAGGCATGCAGTAGCGCTAGAATTTGTTTTGTTGATGGAAGGAAATTTTTAGAGGGCATGAAGCATGAGCGTATGTGTTATGCATTGATTCCTAGAATGGATAAGGAAGGTAGTGAGAAGGTACCAATAGAAGTTTCTGGACTATTCGACGAGTTTCAGGGGATTATTTCTGATAACGTACCTGAGGGTTTACCACCAATGAGGAAGATCAGTCATCAGATTGACTTGATCCCTGGAGCTAGTTTGCCAAATAAAGCAGCTCACAGAATGACTCCTGCAGAGAATATGAGGGAGTTGAATAGACAAGTTCAAGATTTGTTGAGGAAGGGTTTGATTCGAGAGAGTAAAGGCCCATATTGCAATACACAGTAGTACTAGCAGAAGAAGGATGGGGAGTGGAGGGATGTGTATAGACTCTAGAGCCATAAATAAGATAACAATCAAGTATATAGATTTCCCTTGCC
>VDFB02024882.1:0-41886 GCA_007258455.2 Sequoia sempervirens
CTTTTCCCATTCAGGTTTACCTTTCGCCTCTACAAAATCTTCATGTTCATAAACACCTTGAATGTTAGCCATAAGAGCAAAGTCAACTATGTTTTGTGTGCTCTTGCCATTGGATGATCAACCCTCGACTATTTCATCATCCCGAATATCACCAATGAGTTTTTCCCACCACTTAGGTCTCTTTGTAGAACCCTCTCCATCCAAATCAGTGTGGTCTCATGACTTGGGCTACTTGGTACTATATCATCTAGTTGTTGATCCAAGTTTTCATTAAGACAATCATCTAGTACTGGTACTTGTACTTGCCTGGGAGATTCAACATGTTTGGAATCATCAAAGTTTCCCTTCCCGCCCCCCACCACATCAAATGTAAATAATTAAAGTTGGACCCAAATCTTTAGCCTTCAAAGGCTAATCTTCAATACTCTTGATGTCATAAGAGATCTAAAAGGCCCAACTTCTTCATGAATCACTACATCCCTGTTGAATGTCAAGCAGGCAATGTCCACATCAATCAACTTGCAGGCTTTATGATTGTCATTGTACCTTGTGAGCATTAACTTTTGACTCTTGGAGTCTAGTTTGGTTCTCTTTGCCTTTGGAATCCAAACATATGTGATAGAACCAAAAATCTTTAGATGGCTCACCTTTGGTTTCCTCCTAGACCATGCTTCCTCTAGGGTCTTCTCCTTCACTGCCTATGTCAGAGATCTGTTGAGAAGATAAACTACAATGTAAACTGCCTCATCCCAAAACTTCTTAGGAACACTCCTATTCTCAAACATACACCAAGCCATCTTTGTAATAGTATGATTCCTTCTCTCAACCACCCCATTTTGTTGTGGTGTATAGGGTGTTGAGAATTGACGTTTGATACCATGTTTAGCACAAAAGTCCGTGAATTCGTTTGAACAGAATTCGCCATCATTATCAGACCTAAGAGTGATTATTGAACAACCAAACTCTTTTTCTACTAATGCTTTGAACTTTTGAAATTCCTTAAACACATTTGATTTTGTTTTTAGGAAAAACACCCACATTTTCAAATTGAAATCGTCAACAAACAAAAGAAAGTACCTGACACCAATTGCTAATGCAATATTCATTGGTCCACATACATCTACATGAACTAGCTGAAGGACCCTCTATGCTCTCAAAGCCTGTTCTTTTGAAAAACGGATTTCTATGTTGCTTCCTCGCTTGGCAAGCTCCACAAACACCTTGTATTTGTTGTTGGATCTCAAGTAAACTTCTACCGTATTCTCTCGAGCCAACTATGAGAGATAAGATAGGTTGAGATGCCCATACCACTGATGCCAAAGAGTATTGATAGAAGATGAACTCTTTGCAACCAAGGCATGCTCTTGAACCTCTCCAATGTCAACAAGCCAATACAAACCATGATCTTCTATGCCAAGTGCGATGGTTTTCTTGGACTCCTTGTCAACAATATGGCACTTGTGTGTGCTACATAATTTGACTCATTTAGAGCAAATTGAGCTCCATGCCTTGAACATAGTATACATTGAGGAAAATAAGAGTTTTCCCTCCAAAGGTTATATGAACATTGCCTTTGTCGACAACTGTATACTCACCACCACCGAAGATCACTAAATCTGACCAAGCTATATACTTAGTGAACCAATCCTTCCTATGTGTAAAATGTTGAGACGCTCCAAAATCAATATACCACGAAGAGGACTTGGAGTGATTTGCTAGTTGTTTGGCCATGAAAGCAAAAGGTTGACTCCTTCTGCTCAAAATGCTCTATGACATGAGCCTTTTGTTGAGACACTCCCGAGTTGGATTTTTTATCAGCCAACCTCTTTCTACAGTGCTTCTTCATGTGACCAAGTTTACCACAATAATGACATGTGATAGTCTTCAGATTCTTTTTAAGTATCAACAAAATTACCTTGACCTTTCTTCTAAGGCCACTTGCCTTTGCCTTTGCCCTTGTCCTTGGCTGCAAAGGCCTCTTCTACACTTGGTGAATTGCTGCTATTACCAAACTGCTTCTTCCATTTGTCTTGCTGCAAGAGTTTGTTGCACCAATCATCGAACTTCAAGTCACATTGGTAGAGGTGATGTTAAGTGTTTCTATGAAATGTTCATATGTTTGTGGTAAGCTTTTCAGCTAATAAACACAATATCTTCTTCTTCCATCTTGTGAACTATGGTTTCCAATCGATCACAAATGTCTTTGATCTTCATCAAATGATCCAGCAAAGACATTTTCTCATCCATAATGATGGAGAAAAGCATATTCTTCAAGATGAAGGCACCTGCCTTTATTTGACATCTTGTGCTCATCTCGCAAGTGCATCCAAATCTCCATAGAGGTTTTGCCTAATGGAACCTCCAAAAGCATTTCATCTGTTACAAATAATTTAATGAGCATAAGGGCTTCACGATTACACTCATCAAATTTGTCCTAGTCTTTACCCACAATTGTTGGACAAGTGTATATACCAAGGATGATCTGATCAAGGCACTTGTGTTTGAAAACCGTAAGCATTCGTTGTTTCCAAGTGTTAAAATTTTTGCCAATGAACCTTTGGCTTCCTTCCAACATGATGTTGGGTAATGATGCCATCCCTTCTGCAATATGAAATCACGAAAAACAAGGAAATTTGTTTTTGTTAGAAAAAACCACTGAATTTTTTGGGAAAAAATTTGCAAAACTCGAGCAACAAAATGTAAAACCCAAGATTTTATAAAAAAAAAAATGCAAAAATTTTGGAAAAAACTTGCAAAAACTCTAAAAAAATTTACAAAAATTTTGGAGAAAACACCACGATTTTTTGAAAAAAAATCTATGATCAACACATAGCCACAATTTTGTACAAAAATCACCAAAAAAGAGTTAAAAATTCAGAATTTTTCTTAAAAATCATCAAAAAACGGGTCTTAAAACCTTGCGCAATTTTTGGCAAAGAAAAACCCATGGATATTCTAAAAAAATCCGCCAAAAAATTGCAAAAAATAGACCCACGAATTTATTGAAAAAAATGACAAAAACCCTTGTATGAATCCATACAGCTTCCTTTGGCACGTTCTTCTATGTCTCTTGTGTGCAATTCGCCATTGCCACAATTTGTAGAATTCACACGTTCACCGATCTCAAGAATTTTCAAAACCCGAACTCTAATACCATAAATTAATTAAAAACACAGAGAATGATTACCCAAGATATTCGATATTAAATTAAGGAGCTAAAGTCTCCTTAAACAAGAGATTACAAAGATCTATTTGTAAAGGATAAGATCAACAACTAAGGAAAGTAGAGGATAAGAACTTAACTGAAAGAATAAAAGAATATTCCTAAAGTCTATCCTAACAACTTAATTGACCATTATAAACCAATATTACAATATTACTTTAATAGAAAAAACCTATATTAGTGAAGATAGTGTATGTATGATAGAAGACATGAAGGATGAAATAAGTCAGGAAGATAGAGCAAGTGTATTTCCTAAAGGGATGTCAAAATTGTAAATAAAGAGTAGTAGTTGATGAAGATAAACAAGATGGTGGAAGAAAGCAAAAGGTAGAAAAGACAATCTAAGTACCAATAAATCTAGGTGGACAAGAATATACAATTTGCAAAAAGGAAATCTAAAAGTTACAAAATACAAATAAAGTACTAATACAAAACTTTGTGGTAACAAAACTAGATAATGGTGAGTTTGAAAGTGGTTAGGAGGCATCGTATAGAGTCGTAGAATGCATTGGAGAGAGATTTGAGGGGAGACCAATGTATGTGAGGAATATAGCAAAGATTGTTGGTTGGCACAAGGAAATGTAGGACAGTTGCAAAATAGGTAATGTAAGATATAAGACATGAAGGATGAAATAAGTCAAAAAGATGGAGCAAGCATATTTCCTAAAGGGATGTCAGAATTGAAAATAAATAGTTGTTGATGAAGATAAATATATTAAAATATTATTTACATTATTTATTTAATGGTCAAATGTTGTATTATAATCTTCGTGATAAGATTGTTTTATCTCCTTCAGTTTCTTTTAGAAACTTGCTATTCTTGTATTTTTGTAAATTCTATATAAAGCTTTCACGCTTCTTGTAAATATTATCGATTTTTTACCATCTCTCTCGTAACATGGTATCAGAGCAGTAACTGATCATGAGGAAAAAAAAAATATTTTTTTTGGCCCGTGAAGCCTTCCCGTGTATTAAAATAATATTTATTAATTAATTAATGCTCAATAGTGTATTATATTGTTATATTATTGCTAAGATTGTTTCTTCGATCTTCTGCAATTTCTTTTTAGAAACTTGCCTTTCTTGTAAATCTTTGTAAGTTATTTATTGAGCTTTTGCTCTTAATGTAATATCATCAAATTTTTACCATCTTGTCTCTAATATGGTATCAAAGCAGGCGTGAATTGATTTTTTTTTGAAAAATTAAAAAAAAATCAAGGAGTCAAAATCGCGTCTCTCTCTGTGTTGAAAATCAAGGGTTATAGTTTGAGATTTTCGTGAGTATTTTCGCACTGAAAATTTTGACCCTTCTGTTGCAAAATCATGGGCAAAAATTTGTGCAGTTTTGAGCACACATTTTTTGTATCCTCTTCAAGCACAACATCAAAACCTATTTGCACGCGTTTGGGTGCATTTTCTAATGAAAAAAAATCTCTGTGATTTCAGATTTCTCTGGTTTCTTTTGGCACGTCTATACTCACGCGATTTTTGGAGGACTTCTAGTCACATTTTGTCCATTGTTCTGGGTGCGACTTCCTGCTCTTGGCCACGTTTATGTTCATCCTTTTAAAACGCATTTACTCTGGTTTTTTCTAGCGCGCGATTTATTCTTGTCCTGGGCATGATCTTCAATCTTCTTCTAGGCACGTTTTTTTTTCTTCTCTTATGTCCATGTGATTCTCTATATTTTCTGGGTGTGTGACCATTTTCTGTGCACGTTTTTGTCTGCTTTTGGGCGCAGTGACGCGTTTTTTTGTCTAAAGTATTTTCTGCAAGAAAAATCGTGCCTTTTTATGAGCAAATTTTATATCTTTAAAAACGTCTTTGGCAGCTAGGGTTTTTGGAAAACCCTTTGTTTTCAAGTCAAAAAAATTCTAATCACAGATTATTTATGGGTTTTTCGAGAAGATTTCTGGGAAGTCATCCATTTTTTTGGGTGCCTCGTAATCCGTGCATTGGAATTTGCGCAAGCAGATTTGTCTTGAAATTTGTGCCTAAAACTGCCTCAGCTTTTAGTACGTTGAAATTTGTGTCTTGGATTCCGTGCAATCGGTTTTATCGCCTTCTCAATTTGTCTTGTTTTTCATGCCTTGAAAAGCGAGCAAGATGGCAAGTTTGACCAACATTATGTTGGAAGGCAGTCAGCGATTCAATGGCAGAAATTATAATACCTGGAAGCAGCGAATGATGACTATCTTTGAATATTGCTGCCTTGATCAGATTGTTCTAGGCACTGCTACTCGTCCCACAATGGAGAGTAAAGACCAAGAAAAGTTTGATGAGCAAAATCGTGAAGCGATGAGCTCATTAAACTTTGAATTACTGATGTCCACAAGTTCCATTCGGCAAATCAGCTACTGAGATTTGGGAGCATTTGAAAACCTTGCATGAAACCTCCGACAAGAGTCGTGCGTTCTTTCTAAAGAAGCAATTGTCTCCAACGTGATGGATGAGAGAATGTCCTTACAGGAGCATATGACAAAGATTTAGGACATCCGTGATCAGTTGGAGGCGATTGGTTGGAAGATGGAGGAAGAACACGTGTTAGTCATCACTTTGAAAAGTCTATCGAAGTCTTATGAGCAAATTGTTGAAACCCTCCACATTACATCGACTAATGTTGATTTGAAGTTTCCAGAGCTTTATACCATCCTTTTGCAACAGGAACGCTGGAAACAACAATTTGGTAGTAGTGCCTCTTTGTCCTCTACAAAACAAGCGTTTGCAGCCAAGTCTCAGGCTAAGAATAAAGGGAAAGGTCAGCCTTCGCAGCAGAAAGGCTCAGGTCAACCTCAAGGCAGCCCTAAGAAAAAGATCATTCAGTGTAATTATTGCCACAAATATGGTCATATGAAGAAGGATTGTCGTCAACGTTATTTTGAACAAAAGAAGCAGGGAGGGTCTCAGCAAAAAGCAAATGTTGCCGAGCACACTAAGCAAAAGGAATCTGCCTTTTACGCTTTTATGGCTGAAAGACATGCAAATCATGTGAAGTCCTCTGCCTGGTACATTGATTCAGGTGCTTCGCGACACTTCACCCATCAGCCTGATTGGTTCACAGACTTCTCTCGCTTCAATGACTCAGTTATTTTTGGAGGAGGTGAAGAGTATACCGTTGTCGGTAAGGGCACTGTTCAAATTCAGTTTGGTGGGAGGAATCTCATATTCCTCAATGTATACTACGTTCCTGGCATGGAATTGAACCTTCTCTCTATCAGTCAAATTATGCGGCACTCTCCTCAGTTGGATGTGGTAATCAACGCACATAAATGTTCAATTGTTGATCGGGAGACTCGCACCATTGTGGTTGTGGGTATTGAGGATCATGGTCTATATAGACTTGTGGTTATAGGTGATTCTCCAGAGTTAGCCATGGCAGCCAGAAGTTCTACCATCACCAATCTTTCGCATCAGCGGTATGGGCACTTAAATGTGCACTATCTCTCTCAGCTAGCTCGGGAGGGACTTGTAGCTGGTTTACTTGAGATCCAAACTCGGCATCATGGCATTTGTGGAGCTTGTCAGGCTGGGAAGCAGCACTGGACACCGTTCACAGATAGTGACTCATGGCGAGCCTCCAAGGTACTACAGTTGGTTCAAGCTAATTAATGTGGGCCAATGAATACACCTTTTGTTACTAGTTGTAGGTATTTCTTGCTATTTGTTGATGATTTTAGTCGTAAAATGTGGATGTACTTTCTTAGACAGAAATCAGATGTGTTTACTGTATTTCAAAAGTTTAAGGCCTTAGTAGAAAAAGAGTCTAGTTGTTCCATAATCACTCTTAGGTTAGATAATGGGGGGGAATTTTGTTCTACTGCTTTCTCCAACTTCTGTCATACACACGACATCAAATGCCAGTTAACCACACCCTACACTCCTCAGCAAAACAGTGTCTTAGAGCGGCGCAATCATACAATCATTGAGATGGCCCGCTCCATGTTACAACACAAGAGTGTTCCTAATAAATATTGGGCAGAAGCAGTCTACACTGTTGTCTATCTCCTTAATCGGTCTCCTACACAGGCTACTAAGGGGAAGACTCCTGAGGAAGCTTGGACTGGTTGCAAACCTAGGATCAGTCATCTGAAAATCTTTGGCCCTTTAGCATATGTATGGATTCCAGATGCCAAGCACTCCAAGTTGGATTCCAAGAGTCAAAAGCTTATGTTCACAGGATATAGTGACAACCATAAGGCTTACCGGTTGATTGATGTAGACACTGATCGTCTCATCTTCAATCGGGATGTTCTCTTTGATGAAGAACGAGGACCCTTTCTCCTTTCCTCCTCTATGCAGCATTCTAAGGATCAACCTTTGAAGGCTTCTGATTTGGGTGTCCGACTTCCGTTAGGTCCACCTGATGGGAGGGATGATGCAGATTCTGTTTTTGATGATGCTCAACCTGATTTTCCTCCGGATGATGATGATCTTCCACCTGATGAACCTGTTTCAAATTCAGTACCAACTCCAACTCGCCCTGTTATATCCGATGTTGGCACTTCTACCCTCCGGCCTAAATGGTGCGCTAAGATTATTGGTGATCTTCATGATGATGAGTTCATTGAGGGTAGATCGTCCAGAAACGAGCAAACAGCAGCATACAATTAATTTTGCTCTCATGGCCAACATTCACAATGTCTATGAGCCTCAGACATATTCAAAGGCTAAAGGAATTCCTGAGTGGGAAAAGGCTATGGAGGCTGAATATCATAGTCTTCAGAAAAATCACACTTGGGTCCTTTTTGATCTTCCTCCAAGGAAGAAGCCCATTAGCTGCAAATGGGTGTATACAGTTAAATACAAAGCTGACGGAACCCTTGACAAGTACAAAGCTCGTCTCGTTGCTAGGGGGTTCTCACAGAAGGAAGGCATTGACTACGAGGAGACTTTTGCTCCGATAGCCAAGATGAGTACCATTCAGCTCATCCTTGCCTTAGCAGCCCAATTCGATTGGAAAGTCCATCAGATGGACGTTAAGAGTGCTTTCCTTAATGGTGAGTTGAAGGAAGAAGTCTACATGACGCAACCTCTAGGATTCAAGGTTGTCAGTAAAGAACACCAGGTCTGTAGACTAGTGAAAGCACTCTATGGCATGAAACGGGCTCCTCGGGCTTGGTACATCAAGATTGACAAGTACCTCACAGATCATGGCTTTCCAAGGAGTCCATCTAATTCTAATCTATACGTCAAAAACACTGGTAATGATATTCTTATTCTTGTTGTCTATGTGGATGACCTGATCATTACTGGCAGCTCGGCACATTTGATCGATGAGATCAAACAAGATTTGTGCAGCTCATTTAACATGACAGATTTAGGACTTCTGCATTATTGTTTAGGTATTGAGGTTTGGCAAACAGAGAGCAGTATATTCATCTCCCAGTCCAAATATGCTAGAAGTCTACTGGATAAGTTTTGAATGCAAGATTGCAAACCTGCCTCCACACCCATGGAAAAAGGGCTCAAGTTATCAGCTAAATCAAACTCACTTTCAATAGATGAATCCTTGTTTAGGCAACTAGTGGGCAGCCTCATCTATCTCACTACCACTAGACCTGACCTCAGTTTTGTAGTGAGCTACATTTCACGCTTCATGACAGCCCCCAAGGTTGATCATTAGGTAGCAGTGAAGCGTGTGCTGCGTTATGTGAAGGGCACTTCTGATTTTGGCCTTCTTTACACTAGGGGTCACGATCCTAGAGTCATTGGCTACACAGACTCTTGGGCACGTTCGGTTGATGACAGAAAATCAACATCTGGGTATGTGTTCAATTTGGGATCTAGTGCAATCACTTGGACTAGTAAAAAGCAGCAGGCAATGGCTCTTTCCTCGACAGAAGCAAAGTATCAGAGAGCAGTTAAGGCAGCTTGTGAGGCAGTTTGGCTTCGTCGAATGCTTGCGGATATGCAAATATCTCAAGCAGGTCCGACTCCCTTGTTCTGTGACAATCAGGGAGTTCTCAAACTTGCCAAAAATCTAGTCTTCCATGAAAGAACCAAGCATGTGGAAACTCATTGTCACTTCATTCGGAAGCTTGTTGAAGACGGATTAGTTCAGTTGTTGTATGTTCCGACAGAGGAGCAGACAACAAATATTCTCACCAAGTCACTCAGTCCAGATAAGTTTGTAAAATTCAGGGGGCATCTTGGTGTAGTTGACAGATTGAGCATTAAGGGAGGGTATTAAAATAATATTTATTAATTAATTAATGCTCAATAGTGTATTATATTGTAAAATTATTGCTAAGATCGTTTCTTCGATCTTCTACAATTTCTTTTTAGAAACTTACCTTGTAAATCTTTGTAAATTATTTATTGAGCTTTTGCTCTTAATGTAATATCATCAAATTTTTACCATCTTGTCTGTAATACCATGTTCATGCGTGCCTGTGCGACTTGGCTTTGGGCGCGACCACTCATACTTGTTCCATGATCGATTTTGTATTGCTTGCTCTCTTGTTTCTATTCATGCTCATGAGTTGATCGTGCGCACGTGATTTCTCCTTGCAACTTGAAAAACACGGCTTCTGCATTCCTGTGTGTGTGTTTCATCTGAGAGTCATTTTTTCATGGAGACTGTGCCATATTCTGTTTGTGCGTCTTCCTACATATGCATGTGCGGGTGTTGGCTTCAAGCACGCGATTTCTTGTTCATTCCATTGGGTTTCTATGTGTGGCTCAAAGCTCTAACTGATCACCTATCCGTGTGCATGATCTCTATGTGTGCCTAAAACGTCTTTGAACGTTTCTATTCTGGGCTCTCTGTGTCTCTCCTTTCTATGTTCGTGCACAACTCAACTTTTGTTCATGTGCCCATGATCGTGAGTTTTGGCGAACCTATTTTGTACAGTCTCTATTCTGTAGTGCGACTTCCTTTCTGTAGTGTGACTTCTTTCCTGAAGTGCGACTTCCTTCCTGTAGTGCGACTTCTTCATTTGTCGGGTTTTGCAGTGACGTTTGTTCTTTTTGTGAGCAACAATTTGTCTCTTCTAAAACCTGTGACTTGTGAGTCTTGTCGACTTTTCTCATTGGTGTCTGAGAAAGTCGTTTTATTTGCTAGAAGCGAATTTTTGTCCTGTCTTTTCAGCGTTCTCATTGGTGCATGGTTATTCCCACATGGTTTGGTTATTCACTAATTTTGTGAATATTTTGTCAAACAACCTAGGGATTTGTGCTTGAAACTGCCTCGGGATTTGTGCCTTGAGATACGTGCTATTTTTTTTGACAAATTTCTACATTTTTGGGGTTTCGTGCCTCGTATTTGTTAGATTTTGTGTGCAAAATCGCATCTTTGACCAACATAATGTTGGAAGGCAATCAACGATTCAATGGCAAAAATTATAATACCTAGAAGCAGCGAATGATGACTATCTTCGAATATCATTGTCTTGATCAGATTGTTCTCGACACTACTACTCATCCCACAACGGCAAGTAAAGCCCAAGAAAAGTTTGACGAGCAAAATCATGAAGCGGTGATGATCATTAAGCTTTCGGTTACTGATGATCAGCTTCCACAAGTTCCATCTAACAAATCAGCTACTAAGATTTGGGAGCATTCGAAAACCTTGCATGAGACCTCCGACAAGAGCCGTGCGTTCTTTTTAAAGAACCAATTGTTCTCCATCATGATGGATGAGAGAATGTCCTTACAGGAGCATCTGACAAAGATTCAAGACATCCATGATCAGTTGGAGGCAATTGGTCGGAAGATGGAGGAAGAACACAAGGTAGTTATCACTTTGAAAAGTCTACCGAAGTCTTATGAGCACTTTGTTGAAACTCTCAACATTACATCTACTAATGTTGATTTGAAGTTTCTCGAGCTTTGTACCATACTGTTATAGCAGGAACGTTGGAAACAACAGTTTGGTAGCAATGCTTCTTCGTCCTCTACAGAGCAAGCTTTTGCAGCCAAGTCTCAGGCTAAGAATAAAGGGAAAGATTAGCCTTCGCAGCAGAAAGGCTAAGGTCAACCTCCGCGCAACCCTAAGAAGAACATTCAGTGTAATACTGCCACAAATATGGTCAAATGAAGAAGGATTGTCGTTAGCGTATGGCTTCTGAACAAAAGAAGCAAGGAGGGTCTTAGCAGAAAGCAAATGTTGCCGAGCACATTGAGCAGACGAAAACTGCCTTTTACGCTTTTATGGCTAAAAAACCTGCAGATCGTGTTAAGTCCTCTACCCGGTACATTGATTTAGATGCTTCGCGACACTTCACCCATCAGCATGATTGGTTCACAAACTTCTCCCCTTTCAGTGACTCAATTGTTTTTGGAGGAGGTGAAGAGTATACTGTTGTTAGTAAGGGCACTGTTCAAATTCAGTTTGGTGGGAGGAATCTCATATTCCTCAATGTATACTACATTCCTGACATGGAACTAAACCTTCTCTCTGTCGGTCAGAATATGCGGCACTGTCCTCAGTTGGATGTGGTATTTAGTGCACAAAAATGTTCGATTGTTGATCAGGAGACTCGCACCACTGTGGCTGTTGGTATTGAGGATCATGGTCTATACAGACTTGTGGATACAGGTGATTCTCCAAAGTTAGCCATAGCAGCCAGAAATTCTTCCATTACCAGCCTTTGGCATCAGTAGTATGGGCACTTAAATGTGCACTATCTCTCTCAGCTAGCTCGGGAGGGACTTGTAGCTGGTTCACCTGAGATCCAGACTCAGTATCATGGATTTTGTGGAGCTTGTCAGGCTGGGAAGCAGCACAGGACACCGTTCACAGATGGTGACTCATGGTGAGCCTCCAAGGTACTACAGTTGGTTCACATTGATGTATGTGGGCCAATGAATACACCTTATGTTACTAGTTGCAGGTATTTCTTGCTTTTTGTTGATGATTTCATTCGTAAAATGTGGGTGTACTTTCTTAGACAGAAATCAGATGTGTTTATTGTATTTCAAAAGTTTAAGGCCTTAGTTGAAAAAGAGTCTGGTTGTTCCATAATCACTCTTAGGTCAGATAATGGGGGGGAATTTCATTCTATTGATTTCTCCAACTTTTGTCATAGACATGACATCAAATGCCAATTGACCACACCCTAAACTCCTCAGCAAAACAGTGTTGTAGAGTGGTGCAACCGCACAATCACTGAGATGACCTACTCCATGTTACAACATAGGAGTGTTCCTAAAATATTGGGTAGAAGCAATCTATACTGTCGTCTATCTTCTTAATCGATCTAATACACAAGCTGTTAAGGGGAAGACTCTTGAGGAAGCTTGGATTGGTCGCAAACCTAGGATCAGTCATCTGAAAATCTTTGGCTCTTTAGCATATGTATGGATTCCAGATGCCAAGCACTCCAAGTTGGATTCCAAGAGTCAAAAGCTTATGTTCACAGGGTACAATGACAACCATAAGGCTTACCGATTGATTGATGTAGACACTAATCGTCTCATCTTCAATCGAGATGTTGTCTTTGATGAAGAACGAGGACCTTTTCACCTTTCCTCGTTTATGCAGCATTCTGAGGATCAGCCTTTGAAGGCTTCTGATTTGGGTGTCCGTCTTCCGTTAGGTCCACCTGATGGGAGGGATGATGCATTCTGTTTTAGATGATGCTCAACCTGATTCTCCTCCGAATGATGATGATCTTCCACCTATTAAACCTATTCCAGATCCAGTACAAGTTCCACCTCCTCCTATTCCATCTAATGTTGGCACTTCTCCTCTCCGGCCTAAATGGTGGGCTAAGACTATTGGTGATCTTCATGATGATGAGCTCATTGAGGGTAGATCGTACAGAAACAAGAGCAAACAGCAGCATATAGTTAATTTTGCTCTCATGGCCAACATTCACAGTGTTTATGAGCCTTAGACATATTCAGAGGCTAAAGGAATTCCTGAGTGGGAAAAGGCTATGGAGGCTAACTATCATAGTCTTCAGAAAAATCAGACTTGGGTCCTTTTTGATCTTCCTCCAGGGAAGAAGCCCATTAGTTGCAAATGGGTGTATAAGGTTAATTACAAAGTTGACGAAACCCTTGACAAGTATAAAGCTCGTCTCATTGCTAGGGGGTTCTCACAGAAGGAAGGCATTGACTACGAGGAGACTTTTGCTCCTACAGCCAAGATGAGTACCATTTCGGCTCGTCCTTGCCTTAGCAACCCAGTTTGGTTGGAAAGTCCATCAGATGGACGTTAAGAGTGCTTTCGTCAACAGTGAGTTGAAAGAAGAAGTCTACACGACGCAGCCTTCGGGTTCAAGGTTGTCGGTAAAGAACACCAAGTGTGCAGATTGGTGAAAGCACTCTATGGTCTGAAACTGGCTCCTCGGGCTTGGTACATCAAGATTGACAAGTACCTCACAAATCATGGCTTTCAGAGGAGTCCATCTGATTGAAATTTGTATGTCAAACACATTGGTAGTGATATTCTTATTATTGTTGTCTATGTTGATGACCTAATCATTACTGGCAGCTCAACACATTTGATTGCTGCGAACAAACGGGATTTGTGCTACTCATTTGACATGACAGATTTAGGACTTATGCATTATTGTTTAGGTGTTGAGGTTTGGCAGACAGAGAGCAGTATATTCATCTCCTGGTCCAAATATGCTCGAAGTTTACTGGATAAGTTCCGAATGCAGGATTGCAAACCTGCTTCCACACCTATGGAAAAAGGGCTAAAGTTGTCAACTAAATCAGATTCACTTGTAGTGGATGAATCCTTGTTCAGCAACTAGTGGGCAGCCTCATCTATCTCACTGCCTCTAGACTTGACCTCAGTTTTGCAGTGAGCTACATTTCATGATTCATGACAGCCCCCAGGGTTGATCATTAGGTAGCAATGAAGCGTGTGTTGTGTTATGTGAAGGGAACTTTTGATCATGGACTTCTTTACACTAGGAGTCATGATCCTAGACTCACTAGTTACACAGACTTAGATTGGGCAGGCTTGGTTGATGACCACAAATCAACATCTGGGTATGTTTTCAGTTTGGGATCTAGTGCAGTCACTTGGACTAGTAAAAAGCAGCAGGCATGACTCCCTCCTTGACAGAAGCAGAGTATCGAGGAGCAGTTAAGGCAACTTGTGAGGCAATTTGGCTTCGCCAAGTGCTTGCAGATATGCAAATATCTCAAGCAGGTCTGACTCCCTTGTTTTGTGATAATCAGGGAGTTCTCAAACTTGCCAAAAATCCAGTCTTCCATGAAAGAACCAAGCATGTAGAAACTCATTGTCACTTCATTCGAAAGCTTGTTGAAGACGGATCAGTTTAGTTGCTATATGTTCCAACAGAGGATTAGACAGTTGATATTCTCACCAAGTCTCTCAATCCAGATAAGTTTTGTAAAATTCAGGAGGCATCTTGGTGTAGTTGATAGATTGACCATTAAGGGAGGGTATTAAAATATTATTTACGTTATTTATTTAATGGTCAAATTTTGTATTATAATCTTCGTGATAAGATCGTTTTATTGATCTCCTTCAGTTTCTTTTAGAAACTTGCTATTCTTGTATTTTTGTAAATTTTGTATGAAGCTTTCACGCTTCTTGTAAATATTATCAATTTTTTACCATCTCTCTCGGAACAAAATAAGATGGTGGAAGAAAGTGAAAGGTAGAAAAGACAATCTAAGTACCAGTAAATCTAGGAGGACAAACAAAAATACAATTTGCAAAAAGGAAATTTAAAAGTTACAAAACACAAATAAAGTACTAATACAGAACTTTGCGGTAACAAAACTAGATAATGATGAGTTTGAAAGTGGTTAGGAGGCATCGTATAGAGTTGTGGAATGCATTGGAGGGAGATTTGATGTAATGTCCCCTATTTGGGAAATTCATAGATTTTGCCCTAAAAGCACAATTTGAATCCAAAATAAGAAATGTAATACATTTAAGATTGTAAATTTACCAATTGAAATGTTCGTTATAGGATATAAATCCTAGTATAGGTCCTACACACAATACTAGTCACTAGAAATTGACATTAACTCATAAGCCATGATAATATATATATATATATATATATATTATTAGTCATTAGTACACCTCATTAAATCCATGCACATTAGTCACATCAAAATTTTAATTAATGCAAGAGCCATTCCAATATGGGTTCCCATAATAATCTTATTAGGAATTCGTTGAAATGTTTGCAAACCGCGGTCTCAAGGTTGGTCGCCCTTGTACTACGAGAGCATGGAAGGTGGACCGCCCTTCCATCCCTCAGTCCACCTTGGAGGTTGGTCGTCCTCCTTGATCAAGCCCAAGAGCACTAATAAGCCTCCTAGTCCACGAGTGCTCCATCTCGAGGTGGCATGCTTGATAAGAGCATGAAGACTACCTCCCTTCCACAAAGCTCAAGAGCACACATTTGCCTCCCAGCCCATGAGGCTTAACCCTCTATGGGTGGTGTACTTGATGGCGGGTTTGTCGGGCCTTCACCTCTCGTGAACTCGAAAGGTTGATCAACCTACCTGTTTTGCAATCACTTCTCTGAATTCAAAATAGATTATTATAAGAATCTATTATCCATATTTATAATAAAGGAAGAATCATAATCTTATAAGGATCAATAATTGTTGCAAGCATCATTATTGCATAATCGTATATATATATATATATAAAAATAAGTTAAAGACTTACAATAATCCTCTTGCTAGAAAATAATATTTATTCCAATGAGTTTCCAATTCTTATTCCTCTTCTAACAATCTGCTTCATTGATCTCCATTGAGGCCTTCTCAAATGAGATTTATCTCCCTTATATATTCTCATGTCCTCATGAATTGATGCAACCTTTGGGATAGACATCTCCTTTCCAAAGGATGTGACTTTTTGTTCTCACTTTATTTTTTCTTTATTAATTTATTTTCCTTTATTCCCATCGATGCCTTAACTAATTATTAATTATTTAATGTTGGAAGGAATCGCTGCATAAATATTTTTTTTCAATTAGTTCCATCGAATCTTTGAAGAATCTCCTTGGTCACTGCATCCATATCAGCGATTATCATTAATTTTTGGAAAGCCTGCAATGGGGGGAGGAGGGGTTATGATATATGGCGGGGGCATGACATTTGAGGGGAGACCAATGAAAATGAGGAATATAGCAAAGATTGTAGGTTGGCACAAGGAAATGCAGGACAGTTGCAAAATGATATTGAAGTTTGAAGTTAATTGTATGAAGCACATCTCAAGGAAGATGCAAACAAAACCAAATACGGTGAAGGTGCACAAGGCACAAGTAAACCAATTTGAGGAAGCAAGGAAGTTAATTGGCAAATTTCAACAGAAGTTGATAATCAGAGAAATGAAGGTATGAAATCCCAATTGAGGGATGGAAGTTATGGGAGAATAAATATAATACAAGTTAGAAGTGATTTAGAAGAGAAGACAGGTGATAGCACATACCACAATAACAGAGGTAAGAGATATGAATGTAAGAGAGGCAAAAATTGGAATGATATTTATGGAACATAAGAGTATATGATACTATTGTATTTACATCAAGATAAGATCAAAACAATAGAAGGTCGTTGAGAAACCAAAGTTGAAAATGATTTGTTTAATAATATTTGGGACAATAATCTAGAGAGTGTAAAGAAATGGAAACCACAAAAGGTGTAAATGGTAGAAGATTGAGTATTGATGAAGACGGAGGAATTGGAAAAAAGAGGAATGCTGGAAGACGTCGAAATTGTTGTGATAGATTCTGATAAATGAACAAAGGTATGAGAAAGCTGAAATGGTTAAGACTAAATTCATACAAAACGTTGAAGACATAAGGTTGGAGAAGTTTGTTGCAAGGTGTGTGTCCTTGGTCGCCTTGTGCTGTGCAGCGCAGTGCTTGGGTTCGTGACATGGCTTAACCGCCTCCCATGGATTCATTAACTCTAGCAGTTGTATCAGGCATTAACAGGTCGATCTTTTAGTGCAACGGCAATCATCTATGCAACAATTGGTACCAGAGCTTGGGTCATGGGTTCAAGCCCCTCACTTGCGTGGGGAAGGGGGGGGCAAGGTGTGTGCCCTTGGTCTCCTTGTGCTGTGCAGCGCATTGCTCGGGTTTGTGACATGGCTTAACCGCCTCCCGTGGATTCATTAACTCTAGCGTTTGTATTGGGCATTAACAAGTTGATCTTTCGGTGCAACAGAAACCATATGTGCAACAAAGTTAATGGAAAAGTACACAAAATATGTTTGTGAGGATTGAAGAAAGATGCTGCAGAATAGAAAGTGTCATTTACTTGAGTAAAGTGAAGATTGCAATCCGAAAATAAAGCAGTTCAAATTGATTGAGGACTTTATGCTATAAGAAGGTGAGATAGAAGATGAGATGGATAATTAGGAAAGATGGACTAACAAGTGTTCAGCATCAGATTGAAGCAAAAATGACAGAAGTAAGAGAGCAGGTGATAAAGATGGAAGTTCAAAATCAGAGACAAGTTCAGTATGGCATGAAGGAACAAGTGCAGAATGAGAGAAGTGATGAAGTTGCAAAGAAAGATGCAAATACAGATAGAAGACAACTGCAGAAGACGAAATGTTTGGTAGAAGTGGATGGTGTGTATTCTGGTTCTTGGTTTTGTAATTGATTAGAGATGAAAAGAGATGTGCAAAGTTAATTCCAGAAGCCTCTTCATGTGTTGAGGGATTGCTGTGGTTAGTTTACTAGCCTAAAGAGTTGTTCTCTCACTCATCCCTTATTTGTGAGCACTGAGCTCACAAGTCACTTACCTAGGATGTCTAATGCAAGAGCATCCCGAACTTACAAGCAATCTTGCATCAACCAAAAATATTTTTTATCTATTTGTGTTGTGTTTTTCAGTTCTTAGTTCAGTAGTCATTTTGGTTTGCTGCAGTTCAGTTTTCACAAGACAATCATCAATTGAGAACTCAGAAAAGCAGACAAAATCGTCTGGACAGTAGAGCATACAAATCAGATCATGAAATTTTGACCAAAGCATTAACAGAGCATTTAGAGCATGTCCACATGTTCATTTTGTATTTCATACCTGATTTTATGAGATGGCTTGCCAGGTCAACTTAAGGAGGTCAATGGGATGTACGCCATGATTTAGAGCCTTGTCCTATAGGATAATCATTTGAGAGGCCTTACTGGTCCCATGGTGGGTCATGGTTAAAGCCAGATTAAGTTTGGAATAATATTTCTAGTTTTGAGCCACCCCAAACCTTCTACATCCAATATCCACCATGAAAGGAAGTTTAATTATTAAGTGCAGCAGAGGGCAACAAGAGATCCAAGGACCAAGTTGTGTCCAACAAAGCATAAAGCTATTATAGCTAAATCAGCCCAAAGAAGCTAGCATCTAGAACTGCATTCATGTTTAGTGCTTGATTTCTATTGGAATATAAGACTGGGGTAATCTGATTGTAAGCCCTAGCGGCAGAAACTATTGATGTAATTCCCCTTGTGACATAATACTATACTGATTCCATATATTTTTATATGATTGTGTTAATATTTGAGTTTTGTTGTCCATTGATTGAGAGTGATTGTGCTAATGCTGCATGGTTGGATAGTCTTTAATTAAACCCTCTATCCATGATTGCATGAGTACAATACTTTAGGGTGGGCCCTGGAAACTATGTTTCATTCTTTTGCTAGGGGTATCCAGTAGTCCCCTGAGACTAGGCTAGCTCTGTGTGTTATAAATGACATACAAAAACTCAACTCAACAGTCCTAAAGAAATATCATATCAGACCATTAAAATCATCTGCTGTTATAATGTTAATTACAAGCTTTGACCATGAATGTGGAGCAGCTATCACAAATGAAGAGCAATGTTATAGAAATTGCAGGTATCCTGGCACAACAATCAACATCACAATTTTTTGTCATAATAGATGGTGTAGTCTCTAATGTGGTAAGGCATTTGCAAAAAGTCCTGCATTGTGCTACTGCTTATAAGGTTTCAAGTCTCAGAAATGATATATACAACTGGAACAAATATTTTCAGTCTGCTACTGAAAAGTGTCTAGTGCAACTGGACAAAAAGACTGATGAACCTAGTCCAGTTCTTGACATGATTTCTGTCTCCTAAGGGATCCATTCTACAACCTCTGTGTAGCTAGAACAACAACTGCAGCAATCTATTTCATATCCATATTATATGAATTCTGTCTGTACCAAATGGTTCATATCATAATAGAAATGCTCATACAAAAATGAAGTACAAGATGCTCAAAAAAGTGGCAAACATCACCCCAAAAAATGTTTGGGATGAAAGAAAATTTCCTTTACAAGCAAATATCCCAGAGCATTTAGACCACCTTTCATATGGAATTAATCCATTTCACATCAGTTGAGGCCTGATAGAGAGTGAAGCAACATTGACCCATGCTGTCCAAGAAAATCGAAACAAGTGTTTCATTCAATTTGAAAGTATTTTGCTACTATGGTTCATAATATATTAAGGCTTTTCTGAAATCTGAATAAGATTGGAGGATGGCTCTGCAAGCGCTGCATGAGGCCGCAGCCATCTAGGCTCGGCCTGCATGTGGTCTTTTGGTGGTTGCATGTGTAGTTGGGGGTCGGATCTGTTCTCTTCTTCTCTGAAGCTTCTTGGGGGTGGGTTTTTTTACGCTATTTGGGGGGAGGCTCTTTTCTTTTGCAGCAGGTGTGTATTCTGGGGTTGGGGGGTTGCGACCTTGGTGTCCAGTGGAGTGTGCCTTCTTCGAAGGGCTCTTGGTTTTATTTGGGCCTTGCTTGCTCATCTTGCGTTGTGTGCTCTTTGATGGATACTGGAGAATCTTCTAGGGTTTGTCCCAATATGGACTTTCGTTCTGCTTTTGGATCGAAACCCTCTCCACAGGGTTCGAAGATTTTTGATAATAATCTTTTCTCGGTGGAACCTGAGAAAGTCGAGATGGGCTCGGTAGGGGGGCCTAGAATTCCGAAGATTAATGGGTGCCTCGAACGGTGTAAAGAGAGGCCGAGCGTAGTCATTCCAATGGAGATGTTGGCTGAAGACATTGATTATTATGCACGACATTCTCTTTATTGCAAATTCTTAGGTTTGAAAATTTCTTTGCAATTCTTGGAGATGTGGGCTCAAAAGACATGGATGCCTGAGGGAGAGATGGAGATCCGCCTCCTGGAAAATAACTACTTCATGGTTACTTTTGATTGTTTGGCTGATCGGAATAGGATTTTTGAAGGGGGCCCGTATTTTTATAACCAGGTGGGCTTATTTATTAAGCCATGGCATGCTGGCTTCAACCCGGCAGAGGAACTTCCGAATCGGGTTCCGGTTTGGGTCCGTCTTCCAAGGCTCCCTGTGGAATGCTGGCGAGAGGATGTGTTGTGCCTATTAGCCTCGAAGCTGGGGAAACCTGTGGGTTCTTCTCAGCAAACACAATTCAAAAAGGTAATGACTTTTGCCCGGTTTTGTGTAGAAATTGATTTAAGTAAGCCATTGCCAGACTCGTTAGAAGTGAGTGCAGGAGATTATTCATGGGTGCAACAGCTGGATTATGAAACACTTCCCTTCCGTTGTCGTTTCTGTCATGAGTATGGTCACCTCTTGCGCAGATGTCCAAAGGCCAAGCCTTTGGAGGCTCATTCTTCTCAACCTTCAGCTAATCCACCTAGGGTGGATAAGGGCAAGGACCCCATTCAGGGTTCTGGTGGTAGGGAAGATGGATTTATTCCCGTTAGAGGCCGAAACAGAAATAAAGGTCATAAAAGGACTTTGAAGGACAGGCAGGAGGAGGACACCTTCAACAGGTTTGAGGTGCTAGAGGATCTTAGTCAACAGGAGGTGAACCCAGGATTTTTGGATCTAGATCATGGGACTCTGGATATTGATCAGCATGGCCCTTTAGTTGAGGCAATGCTTACTCCCCAACAGGAGGGGGGTATGGGAGTGCCATGCTTAGATGAGGTTGGGAAAGATTCTAGTCAGGTTTTGCTCAACTCAGAGGGGATTATGGCTCCGCTTACTGATGGGACTTCGGCTCTAGGGACAGATCGTCAAATGGAGGTTCAGGTTGAGTTGGGTGGTAGTGCTGAGGTAGTGAAAGATAGTGTAGATAAGGTTCACCTCTTGCAAAAAGTTGGTCCAGAGGTGGGCAAGAAGAATATTAAGGTGTCCTCTCAGTTGGGTGTTCTGCAAAAAGTTCTCAAGAAGGGGGGGCCGGAGAAAATTTCTAAGCTGGGAAGGAAGAAGGATGAGGAAAAGATTAAGATGATAGGGGAGACTTTGGTGGAGTCAGGGTCAGTCAAGACTCTGGATTCGCATTTTTCATGCCCCTCGAAATGATAGTTCTCTCTTGGAATGTTAGGGGCTTGAACAGTGGCCCTAGACAAAAAGCTGTTCGGGATTTGATTAGGTGTCATTCGCCTGATGTTCTTTTTTTGCAGGAGACTAAGCTCTCTGTGGAGGGTATGATGGATCTAGTTCCTAAGTTATGGGGGAATGGTGGATGCCAATGCATTGGTGCTCAAGGGTCTTCTGGCGGGGTGGCATGTTTATGGAACCCGCGTAAGATTTTCCCCCTTTGGTGGGTGTCTTTCAGGTCCTCCCTTTCCATGGTGGCCTCTTGTTTTATGTCAGGGGAAATTGCTCTCTTCTCCAATGTGTATGCGCCTGTGGAGTTGCAAGGAAAGCAACTTTTGTGGTCCAACATTCATTTAGTTCGCAGCTTATTTCCCTACCATCCTTGGATTATTGGAGGCGATTTTAATGCTATCACGGAGCTTGCAGAAAAATGAGGTGGTATTGCAAGGTTGGAGGCTTCTGCATTATTGCTCCAGGACAATATCTCTACTTTGAATCTTGTGGATATCAAACCTGGCAATGGTCTTTTTACTTGGAATAATAGGAGAATTGGCGATGCCTCTATTTCTGAAAGACTTGATAGATTTTTGGTGTCTAGTTTTTGGGTGGGGGACAGGTGGTTGATAAGCTCTGAAATTTTGGATGGTCGTGGTTCTGATCATTGGCCTATTAAGCTAGTGGTTGATGTGCCTCAACGGTGTGCTAGACAGACCTTTAAGTTCCAACTCATGTGGCTTAGGGATGAATCTCTTCATGTTTTGCTCCCTAGTTGGTGGGATCAGGGGAAGCCAGCATATGGCACTGCCATGTACTCTTTCTCAAAGAGGCTCCAGTATGTTAAATACAGATTGAAAAGATGGAATAGGCAGCATTTTGGTAACTTATTTCAGGAAAAGCAAAAGGCGCGAGATAATCTAGACCTAATTACCAGACAAATTCGAGATCAAGGCCTCTCAGAGGAGCTGAGTTTATTAGAGGTTGCTGCAACAAAAGAGCTTGAGGAATGGGAGTTAAGAGAAGAGATTTTTTGGAAACAAAAGTCTCGTATTGAATGGCTCCAGGCTGGGGATCGAAACACTGCTTTCTTCCATAACTCAGTTAAGGATCGGAGACAAGGTAATGCTATTTCTTCTATTCTGTTGCCTAATGGGGAATCTTTGTCCTCTTCAGCCTCTATTTCAGCTGAATGCATTCGATATTTCTCTACCCTTTTCTCTGAGGATTCGCCTCCTGCGGAGGAGGATGAAGCTAAAATTTTAGATTGTATCCCGAAGCTGGTGACTAATGAAATGAATGACTCATTGCTTGCTCCTATTACCTTGTCGGAGCTTGAGAAGGTTGTATTCCAGATGAAGAAAGGTAAAGCTCCTGGGCCTGATGGATTCCCCATTGAATTTTTTCAGGAGTTCTGGGAAGTGGTTAAATTGGACCTTTTAGAGGTTGTCCAAGAATCCTTTATGCATAAACAAATGTTGAAGTCCCTAAATGCTACATTTTTATCTCTTATTCCTAAGAAGGTGGGAGCTAACTCCTTGGATTTGTTTAGGCCTATAGCTCTATGTAATGTTGTGTATAAAATTATTACTAAGTTGATCGCTGAAAGGCTGAAGCCTTGGCTTGATGACTTAATTTCTGAAGAGCAGGGGGGTTTTGTTGCTGGAAGACAGATCATGGATGGGGTAGTTATTGCTGCTGAGGCCATCCATTCTATGGAATCCTCAAAAGATAAATCTATGTTTATCAAGTTAGACATGGCTAAAGCTTATGTTCGTGTTAAATGGAGTTTTCTATTTAAAATCCTTGGAGCTTTTGGCTTTGCTGAGGGTTGGATTGAATGGGTTAGGAGTTGTGTCACTTCCTCCTCCTTTTCGGTGCTTGTCAATGGTGAGCCCACTTGTTTGTTTGGTGCTTCTAGAGGCCTTAGACAAGGAGATCCCCTATCTCCTTACTTATTCATCCTCCTTGCGGAAGGCCTGGGAAGACTCATTCGTGCTCAGGTTGCTAGTGGTTTGCTTCAGGGATGGAGTTGGGGAGATGGTATTCCCCCTCAGTCTCATCTGCAATTTGTAGATGATACTGCCTTGATGGGTAGGGCTAAGGTTGAGGAGGCTCTCAATTGGCGCAGTGTTTTGGACAGTTACTTGGCAGCTTCTGGGCAATGCATAAATGAGGGGAAGTCCTTCATATATTTCTTCCACACTCCTAAAGGTATTCAAAGGAGAATTGCTGGTATCCTTCGGTTTCAGATTGGTTTGCTTCCTTTTTCCTATCTTGGAATCCCTCTTGTTGTTAGCTCTCTCCCCAAAAGGTTTTGGCAAGAGACTCTTGATAAGTTTCGCGGATTGGTCAGTCATTGGACTTGCAGGTGGCTTTCTTCAGCAGGTAGAGTGACTCTTTTAAAGTCGGTGGTCCAGGCTCTTCCTATTTATAAATGCTTTGTTCTTTCTGCTCCTTCAAGTTTTATTAGAGATTTTGAGAAATTGTCTCGTCAGTTTCTGTGGGCTGGTAATCTTCTTCATAGAAAATGGAGTCTTGTGAAGTGGGATGTTGTTTGTAGGCCAAAGCAAGAGGGGGGTCTTGGTTTACGGCGGGCTGATTTGAATGGGCAGGCCTTGGCTGCTAAGTTGTATTGGCGCTGGTGCTCTCAACAGCATATGTGCTGGGCTAAAATTCTGACCTTCAAATATTTGGGGGCAGTAGAAAGTAGGGAGGTATCAAGGTTTAGTATGGAGGGGAAATGCTCTGTGATCTGGAGTACCCTTAAACGTGGTGCCAAGTTGGTTAAACAGGGACTTTTTTGGATTTGTAATGGGGGTCGAGATGCTCTTTTCTGGTATGATTCTTGGGATGGATACCCACCCATTGTGTCATCTCATCCCCATCTCCAAGATTTGTGCCAGATTTTTGTGGAGGCGGGTTGGAGTCATGTGGCAGATTTTAAATCTCAACAATTTTTGGGTCAAATTTTTGTGTCTAGGTGGAAGAGCCCCTTGGATTGGCCTCCTGGTGGTGCAGTGGAGGATCGTCAAGAGCTTGCTAAGATTTTATCGAGTCGTGTCTGCAATTCTCTCCAAGGGGCTGATGTGCTTGCTTGGGGACCTGACTTGAAAGGAAAATTTTCGGTTGCCTCTGGTTATCAGGTTTTGGATAAACAGGTCTTTGGAAGCTCCCAGGTTTCTTGGTGGAAGCATGCTTGGAATAAATTTGCTTGGCCTAAGTGTAATTTTTCCTCTTGGCTCGTGGTTCAAGGTAAGTGTCTTACTTGGGATAATCTTTGCAAACGTGGGTTCCAGGGCCCCTCCATGTGCATTCTATGTGGTCAGCATGATGAATGCTTATCACATCTATTTTTTCAGTGATCTTTTGTTAAGACTATCTGGCATCACTGGTGGAATCTTTGGAGCTTACCGTGTTGCCATGTCTCTTCTTTGGAGGATTTTTGGAAGTGACAGGGTTCTTCTCCTGCTACAACCTCTTTTCTTAAAATTGCTTGGAGCATTGGTCCTAGTTTGATTGTTTGGCAAATCTGGTTGGAACGTAACAGAAGAATATTCTTGGATAAAAAATTGCTTGTGGGGCAACTTTGGAGGCGAATTCTTGGGGCTTTGCTGGAGACTTTGACTGCAAAGTGTGACTTGTCTGTGCCGATTGCTCCTGGGGACTTGGGTGTTGTAAATTCCCTGGGTCTTGCCACAGGGGGGAAGTGTATTATGAGTAAAGTGCATCGTAGGCGTGGGCGTGAGAGGGTTTCTCGTGAGGGCTTTTGGTGCCCACCTGCTCTAGGGGAGTTGAAAATTAATACTGATGGGTCTTCTAGAGGTAACCCTGGGCATGCTGGGGTTGGTGGTATTGGTAGAGATAGCCTTGGAGTGGTGGTTTTCTTCTTTTCTATGTATCGTGGTTTGCAAACTAATAATCTTATGGAGGCTAGCGCTATTCTCTTGGCGGTTGAGCGTGCGGTTTTCCTTGGATGGCGGCGGATTGTTTGTGAAGCTGATTCTCAGGTGGTTATTGATATGTTGAATAATCAAAATTTGGAGGATGTAGTGTGACTAAGGCATTGGTTGTCAAACAAATGATTTCTCACGATATCTACCTTAGGTCCATTGTTTTAAATCATATTCCAGAGTGGAATAGAATTAGTGATAAATTTACAGCTAGATGTCGAGAAAAGTGATTTTTGATGCATGGATGATTAGACAATCTCACAGTGATATATTTTGTTCTTGAGGAGTGGGTTGCTGAGGATATGAGGTGCTTCTTGGGTGTGAATTAATTCTTGTTGTTTTGGCCCCTTGTGGCTTCCTTCTTTGGACTTTGTAATGCTGTTATGATTCAATAAAGTTTTTACCCTCTTTTATTTAAAAAAAAAAAATATTAAGGCTTTTCTGAAGGCCCCAATACATCACTTATTGCATGTTGTAGTAAATACACCACACAGAAAGTGAGTCAACATTGACCCACTCTGTCCAAAAAAATTGAAGTGTTTTTGATCAATTTGAAAGTGTTTTGCCACTATGGTTAATAATATATTGAGACTTTTCTGAAGGCCCCAATACATCAGTTATTGCATCTTGTAGTAGATATACCTCAGAGAGTGAATCAACATTGACCTTCTGTGTCCAAAAAAAAAATGAAACAAGTGTTTTTGTTCAAGTTGAAAGTGTTTTACTACAATGGTTCATAATATATCAAAGCATTTCTGAAGGCCTCAATACAACAGTTATTGCATGCTGTAGTATATGCAGATCTTGAAACAAGGTTTAAATCTGATCTAAATTTTTCAATTGCTGGGCCATCGTCTATGAGTGTTGATCTGAGCCCAATCCTCCAAATTCAAAAAGAGTGCTTGAGTGTTTCCTTAGGCATGTGTTTCATAAAGGAAGATAAGAAGGAAAAAGGATCTTTGCACGAAAACATAGGTGAAAATAATGCTTGATCAAATGATGTAATGGATAATTAATTGGAGGATACCTAAATAGGACATGCACCACAAGACAAAGTTATACCAAATTTATTGTACAATATATCCACATAAAATTCAAACTTAAATCTTGAAGCTTTCTGCAGTTTGTGTTATAAATTAAATGCAATAGAGTTTGTATTTATCAGTTTTATTTCCATCGCAGATACGGAGATTGCCTCTACAGGAGACTATACTACTGTTGGCATCTCACAGTAAATGGTGGAGGCATCACTAAACAATGTGTTATGTGTGGTCTCCTACATTTGCTTCTGGTCAAGGATGTGATCAAGAGTCTTCCATCACTCCAGCACTTTCATTAATTGTTCAGTGATATATAGGAAGGGAGCCCTGCTCCAGCTGATGCAGAAAGTAGCTGAAGATAGCTCCTCTTTGGAAAAATGTTAGCAGCACTCTCTTGAGTAACATTTGGCTTTCTATCTAGCCAAGACATTAGTTTGTGTTTACAAAATAAGGATTTTTTATTGAAAAAAAAAATATCAAATGTTGCATATTCTGAGTTTCTGTGAGTGTTCTTTGCCTTAAACTTTCAGTTTAATATTATAACATAATGATTCAATGATATAATGGTGTAAGTTTGTAACAATTGACCATCCTACCGAGCTTTTTTTTCTTTTTTAATGAAAAGGCATCAAATCTAATTTCAGTCATCATCTCTTTCCAAGTTATGGATAGTATAATTGCTTCTCAGCCCCAACCAGGAAAAGGACTGTATTTACATAAATCACTTGGCAGAGATATATACAACAACACTGACCAAGTTTACCCTGAATATGGAAATTTTCAATGATTTTCCAGCTAATTTAGAACTCAGAGTAGAGATGGCACTAATATCAAGTTCTTTCAGGCTGGCTAACAAATCATGAAAACACAGGAAAGATTTGTTCTTTAGCCACAAAAAGGAAGGACACAGTACAAAGGCTTTTAAGATTTGTACAGCCAAACCATGCATTCATTTTGGTATAATTTAGGAGGATATGAATACTTTATTGATAGGATTAAAACCATTGTGAAACCATAAACCAATCACCCTCCAACAATAGACATTCATACTTTGTCAACCGCCCACCAAGATCACGAGTCAGATAATTAACAAGAGAGGTAAAATCAAGAAATAAAAACAAGAGATCCATATCTAATTTGACAGTTAAGATTGAAACTTACAGAATCTTGAATCTCCTCCTTGACAATATAGAATGGATCCTCAGCTGCAGACATTCTTCACTCTCCCACCCAAACGCACCTGCACTAATTTTGTTTTTCACAAATAATACATGCCCTCAACCCCATTAGAAGAGAATAGTTCTGACTCTGTCTATATTCTGGAAGGTACTCTTTAGCAAAATACAAAACTTCATCATTTGAATAAAAACGAGACGATAAAATTAGAAATATTTTTTTGATAGTAAAATGTTTATTAAATTGTTCACGAGAAGCACAAGATGACAACACATATAACCATAATCAGTACATGGAAAGATAACCTATTCGTTAGTACTAATGAACAATCCCAACAAAAATTACATTACAAGCTAAATTAAAGAAAATAAAAAACTTATATTTATAAGAGAAAAGATACCTAAGGCAAACTATACCTATTTAAGTTCATCTGCTCAATTCATTTGATTTTTCCAAAGCCACAGTAGGTGTAATAATTCGTTCTATGTGTTTGTTCTGCATAGAGGTGACTTAGGGGAGGAGAATGGTGAAAATTCGAAAAACACTTACAGTTATCTGTGTAGCCGGTAAAGTCCTTTCGAGACTGCTAGGCTGCACCAAGCAGGAATGCGAAAATCTGTCAGAGATCAAACATAATCACATTACTAACAGAAATTATTATATTCTAAAATCCTTACACATCAAACATTTGTAGCTAGGGATTGGCTCTTCATCTCTAAAGATTAGATGAAACTAAAACCTACAATTACCCAACTAAAACCTTGGGAAAGCCATAAAATACCTCAGTTAAAATTTTAACAAATATGCATCGTTCCTATAAAAAGTAAATTTAAAAAATACGTTAACCATCCAAAACTTACCCAGAAGTAGAGATGGTTCTGCAAATCAAACAACCGTACATAACATCCACTAAAAATTTAGCAAAAAAACCCATTAGATGTTTAACATTTACCGGCCACTTCTAGTTTTAGTACACAGAGCATAGAAAAGATACAGATCACAAACCAAAAACTGCAAAAAGAGATATTTCTTTTCCATGAAAAATTTGTGTCCATCGCCCAAAACATTAGGTGAAATCCATAATATTTATTAAAACAAAAACACTTACACTCACGAGTAATTTAAGCAAGAATTCGAGCTAACATTAACAATTTAAGACAAAAAACTCTATATTTTACTAAGATGTTCGAGAGAATGAGAAAATGTATTCCATAGATAAAGAGGAACAGAACAGATCTTGGAGACATACCAAACGATTGCAGAATTCAAATTATACCTGAGGCATTTAATGTTGTGGTCCCTGTATTTACAATGAGAAGCAATCACAATACCAAAATATCGCAATCATTCGCAAAGATGTATAGGCGATTCAGATACAGAAACAAATTTCTTACCCTCCACATGTGTTAATCCTGAATCACCCGATCTCCACTGTTCGCTTTCTTCTGCACGAATTTTCCCACAATAGTAACGCCTATCGCGGTAATAAGAAGCTCTGGTAAGAGCTAGATCTAAGGCTCCACAGATGGGGTTTGTAGAAGCCAAGACGGCAGGTTCAATTTATTTTGTTATAAAAAGAATTGTTAACGAAAATAAATGCTTTCATTACAACAAATAACTAGCATAGCTATATTTTTAAAATATATGTAAAGTACCCCGAGAGATATCCTTCTCTAGGCACCTATTTTTAATCAATTGAACTTTAACCCAAATTGAAGCTTAACCCTAACCATAAAGCTATTTGAACCCTAATCGTAACCCTATTTGAAGCTGGTTCAAATTACTGGCTCATAGAAAATGACAAATTCCCTAGAAGAGTGTCTTTCAAGTTTGAAAAAGTGTAGATAGAAAACCTAAACTTTGAAATGGTTGTCACTGACTCCTGGCTCACCCAAACAGTTGATCATCACACTAAGATGTGCATGTTCAATAGAAAGTTAAAAATTCATAAAACTCGAACTGAAAGAGTGGAATATCCAAGTCTTTAGAAACCTTTTCAGAGAAAGGATCTCCTTGAAAGTAGAATGACTAAGATCCAAAAAGACCTCTCAAATGTTTTTTCTTACATCCTAATAGAAGAAGAGAGGAATCTCATAGTTCAATTGGATGGTGTCTACAGTTTTGAATAAATCTATTGGAGACAAAAATCAAGGATTAAATGACTTAAATAAGGTGTAAAAGCAAGTTTTTTTCATTTAACATGCAAAATGAGAAGGAAAAGAATCGTAATATGAAGATTGAAGATGCTTATGGATAAACTTCTGATGATCCTAACACCATCAAGGCTTCCTTGGTTTCCTCTTGGGAAAACATGCTCATGGAGGAAAATGAAGACAAAAGAGAGAAAAAAAGCAGGATCTCTTCTTGTATCATATCCTGACCTTCGATGATGATTCTAAATTATAATTTAAAGTAGCTAAAGACTTCATTAAGGAAGAATGTAGCTAACGATGTCGTCATGGAAGAAGTTAAGACATCTATTTTTAGAATTGAAGGTGGCAAAGTCCCAGGCCCAAATGGTTTTTGTACCTTTTCTTTCCAAAAGTTTTGGAATGTAATGGATGAGGAGCTCTGTGAAGTGATTCAGGGATCGAAGGAATCATGTTTTGTCTTAAGGGCGCTCATTGCTACTTTCATAGCACTCATTCCCAAAAATATTGATTCTAGAAAACCTGAGGATTTAAGACCTATTTGCTTATGCAATACTATGTACAATATAATCTTAGTTCATCTTAGTTCATCATCTTTATTAATTGTCTATATCACCTCCTTTATCTCTCACTTTTGTCCCCTCTATTTCTTTCTTCCTATCTCTCCCTCTTCCTCTCTATTTATATCTCGTTATCTCTATCTCTCTCTCTTGTTTACTCCATCTCTCCTACTCTCTCTTTATATATATCCCTCTCTCTATCTCTCTATATATATCACTTCCTATATCTTTATATTTATCTCTCCATCTCCCCCCTCATTCATTGTCTCCCTCTTTCTATCTCTATCTCTTCCTCCCCCTCTTCTTCTCTCCTTCCATCTCTCCCTTTATATTTATCCATCATTGTCTTTGTCTCTCTCTCACCCTCTCTATCTTTCCCAAATTATATTTATCTCTATATATCTCCTTTATATCCCTATTTTACTTCTCTCCTCCTCCTTCCTATAAAACTTACTCCTTTTCCTATATCTCCATGCTTATCTCTCCTATCTCTATTTATCTTCTCCTCCAAAATGCGCATCCTCTCTGTCCATTTATACATTATCTGTCCTCATACATCTCCTTCCATCTCTCACTATATCCTTTACCCTGTGCATCATAACATAAATATAGTGCATCTCCACCAATATACCATGCCATATTTAGAAATTCTTGCATCTCCTCATCAAGAATGTCATTTATCCTATCCTATTTATATTCCTACCTCATCTTTCCATCTCAACATTCTCTAGGTAAATTGGTTTTCAGGTCCTTATCAAATACATAGAGAGATGGGAAGTGATATATAGAGAGTGAGAGATATAGGGGTAGAGAGAAATAGATGATTAATGAGGATATCCGAGACTCAAATGCAGGAGGAGAATGAAGATCAATCTATAAAGATGAGATGAGTGTCCTCCATCCATATCCCTCTCTGCCCTCTCCTCATGTCCTTCCTATCTCATTATATACTGGAATGCGGAGTAACTCATTAAAACTAATCAAGATAGAAGAATCTGAAGAATGGTTTATTTGAGAGTAGATATCGATCAGAAAAGTAATCAAGATAGAGATACTAGAAAATGGACTAATTGAAATGAAAATTATAGATGAAACTAATCAAGAGATAGCTAGTAGCCTGCAGCATCACTGATAGAAAATTTTAGTAGAAGGATTAAAAAGGAATCTCCCTTTGCTTACAAGACCACTATCTTTGTTGATGTTAGAAGTAATTATCCATTGTTAACAAAACAAGAGTTTAAGGCAGGTATATTGGCATTGGCACCATTTAAGGTTCCATGGATGTACTGATTATTGGAGCAATGCGATGGACCATCAAAATAGTTAAAAAATTTTGAGCCACTTAATAGAAGGATATTATATAATCTAACATTACATAAAGGGGGCAATATTTTCTTTACTCAAGGTAAATGTCGTGTAAACATCAAATTTTGTTGCAAAGAACTTCATGGGAAATGAAGTTGTTCCTTGTCTCTTTGGACTGATAGAGAATTCCAATGATTAGATCTTGTGTATAGTTAAGAAATTAGTCCCTAATTTTGGGTTTCACCAATGTCTATTTTGTCCTAGTGCAATATGATCTCTAGTTATTTTTGTATGGTAAGTGCAGGGGCTATATAGAAGATAATTTATGCTAAGATAACCACACGTCAATGGAGGAATAAAATGTAGTTGTTTTACTTGTAGGTATGATAGTGTACCAATCCATGTTGGGGCCGAAAAAGAGTTTATAATTTGCATTTCACTTCTAAATATCGAAAAGAGATAGATTGTATAAAATGAGGGACGAATTTTTAACCAAATTTCGTAACTAAGGAAATCACATTTATTTAATAAAACTAAAAAGTACTATAATTCAAAGTGGATGTCTCATCAGAATTATCATTAAAACTAATCAAGATAGGTTATCATTGTTTAACATATAATATATTTTATAATATATTTTAAAATAATATTATATATTATTTCCTTATATAATATATTTTATCTTGATTAGTTTTATCTTTATATTTCTATCTCTCCCTCTCTCCCCCTCTCTATATATTTATCCCTTCCATCTCTATCTATCATTTTGTACTCTCTCTTTATCTCTTGTTTAACATATAATATATTTTAAAATAATATTATATATTATTTCCTTATATAATATATTTTATCTTGATTAGTTTTATCTTTATATTTCTATCTCTCCCTCTCTCATTCTCTCCCTCTCCCCCCCTCTCTATATATTTATCTCTTCCATCTCTATCTATCATTTTGTACTCTCTCTTTATCTCTCCCTTTCCTTCTCTGCCTATCCCTCTCCTCCATCTCCATCTCCATCTCCATCTTCAACTCCATCATCTCCACTCCATCTCCATCTCTAATTTCCTCTCAATCTCTTTCTCCTTACCTCTCTATTTGTTTCTCTCTTCCCCCTAATCTCCCCCTCTTTCTATCCCCATATCTCCCTCCCTCTCCCTCTCCCTCTCCCTCTCTCCCTATTGAGAAAATAACATGAGCCTATTGGTAATGGAGCCTTATTACCTTAATTATTTATAAATTAGCATTCACCATGTCACTTTATTATTATTTAATCTATATGTCAATATTCCAACATATACTAAATAAAAAATGTCATTATTGAATTTTCCTTGGCGTAATCAAAAGACCATATAATTAAAAAAAAATGGTTTTTAATGATATTTTTTTATTTGGAATTGCCTTTTGTCTTTTCGTTGAATAGCTTTAAGCCTTGATTCTATTTTACATTTTAGAATTATATTGTTCAATTTATTTTTTTATAAAAAAAAATTGTTAACGAAAATAAATGCTTTCATTACAATAAATAATTATTAATAATAATAACAATTAAATCAAGTGTGAAAGCACTATAACATTAATCGAATTAAATGTATAAACATAGGATAAATTAATATAGATTAATTAAAATAATAATTGGGATTAGATGTCAAAAAGCATGGGAATATGATATCTTCTTTAGTGTCATTTTAGGGAGACCAGTTAACTTCCCTTAGAGATATCTCTAGGGAGGTTATTCGGTATTACTTCACTTTGTTCATGAAAAAAAAGCCCCTTATAGTTGAGGAAGAAAATCTTATTTTGGAGTGTATCCCATCATTAGTGATTAGGGAAATGAATCGAATGATCAATAGAACTATCTCTCTTGAGGAATTGGAGGGTGTTGTGTTTCTGGTGAAGAAAGGGAAAGCCCCTGGACTTGATGGTTTCCCAGTTGAATTCTTTCAGGAATTCTAAGAGTATAAAATTTGATTTATTAGAGGTAGTGCAAGAGTCACATAAGAACAAACAGATGTTGAGAGTAATGAATTCTAAATTTCTTGTTCTTATACCCAAAAGAAAAGGGGTTGATTTGTTGAACTTTTTCAAACCCATAGTTCTCTACAATGTGGTGTCTAAGATTATTTCTAAGTTGATTGCAAAGAGGCTTAAACCATGGATTAACAAGCTCATATCCGAAGAGTAGAGTGGATTTTTGGTAAGTAGGAAAATTATGTATAGGGTGGTCATTGTTGTAGAGACCATTTATTCCATGGCTAACTCAAAGGAGAAGGCAATGTTTATCAAATTGGATATGGCCAAAGCTTATGATCAAGTCAAATGGTTGGTTCTTCATAAATTTCTCCTAACTTTGGGGTTTGGAGCAAACTAGGTTAATTGGGTGATGAGTTATGCTACATCAAACTCCTATTATGTGTGTGTCAATAGTGAGCCCTCATATTTGTTTGATGCTTCTCATGGTCTTTTTCAAGGAGACCCTATGTCACCCTATTTGTTTATCTTATTGGCAGAGGGGTTGGGAAGAATTATCAAGCATCACGTGAGTCAAGGTTGTATTCAAGGTTGGTGTTGGAGCAATGGCTTGCCTCCTTAGTCTCATTTGTAGTTTGTAGATGAAACCGCATTGATGGGAGTTGTCAAAATAAGAGAGGCGACAAACATCAAACATATGTTGGATATATATCTTGTGGCCTCAAGACAATGGATCAATGAAGAAAAATCCTCCATATATTTCTTCAATACCTCGCCTCTTATTCAACATCGGATTGCTCGGATTCTTGGATTCCATATTGGAGCTCTCACTTTGATGTACCTTGGTATTCCTATTTTTGTTGGTTCCTTGCCCAAGGGGACTTGGAAAAATGTATTGAATAAGTTTCAAGAGAGGGATCAATCACTAGACCTTCTAGTGGCTCTCCTTTGTTGGGAGAGTGTTTCTTTTGAAATTTATGGTTCAAGCTCTTCTCGATTATAGATGCTTGGTCCAAGTGGCTCTTATAAGTTTTATTAAGGAGTTGGATACTCTAGCAAGACAATTCTTATAGGTTGGTAACTTGGCTAAGTCGAAGTGGAGTTTGGTAAAATGGGAGACCATATGTAGGCCAAAGTAGGAGGGTGGTCTTGAGCTGCAACAAGCTAGCCTCCATAGTCGAGCCTTGGTTGCTAAGCTTCATTGGCGGAAGTGCAATAATCAAGATCAAGCTTGGGCCAAGATCCTCACCTCCAAGTATTTGAGGAGGGTGGCAAGTGAAGATGTGCCCAAGATAGGCCTTTTAGGTAAGGGTTCTATGATTTGGGACGCCCTAAAAGGGATGCCAATTTAATTAAGAAGGGCTTGTTTCATATTTGGAATAGGGGATCTAAAGCTCTTTTCTGGTATGATTCTTAGGATGGATTTTCGCCAATCATGACCATGTATCCACATTTGCAGGCCCTTTTTTGTTGCTTTGTCGAGGTTGGGTGGTCTCACATTGAGGACTTCAAAACTACCTAGCTCTTGGGGCATGTGGAGGTGTTTAGGTGGAAGGAGTCTTGGGAGTGGCCATTGGGGGGTACAATTGGGGATAGTGAAGAGTTAAAAAATAATTATTGTAAGCAAATCTTGTAGTTTTATGAGGGGGAGAGATACCTTGGCTTGGAGCCTTGACCCTAAGGGGGTGTTTACGATGGCCTCTGGTTATCAGGAGATGAATCTCCAAAAATACGAGGAGTTTGAAGTCATATGGTGGAAGGAGGTGTGGAATAAGTTTTCTTGGCCTAAATGCAACTTCTTTATGTGGTTCGTGGCTTGGAATAGGTGTCTCACTTGGGATAACTTTAGGAAGAGAGGATTTTAGGGGTCATATATTTGTGTCTTATGTGGCAATAGTGAGGAATGCTCTTCTTATTTGTTTTTCAATACTCCTTTTGTAGAGATATATGGCATATATGGTGGGGTATCTAGAGGCGGACTTGTGTTCATGCTTCATCTTTGTTTGAGTTTTGGAGGAGTTTGGGGCAACTTCCAACTATGGCTTTTTGTCTTTAGGCATGGAGTGTTGGACCCTTGTTCATCATTTGGAAAATATGGCTAGAAAGGAATTATAGAAACATTCAAGGAAGGAATTTAGTGGTTAAGCGAATATGGTAGAGGATTATTGGCATGATCTAAGAGACAGTGAATTCTAAATGTGAGGTATCTACTCCCTTGGATCATGGAGAGGAAGTGTTGATGAAGGGGTTGGGTTTAGGTGGTAATGATCTTGAGCCTTCATTGGCAACGAAAAATCGTCATTCCAAAAAGAAAACCCAAAGAGATGGTAGATATACTTTTCCTCCCTTAGGCATTTTAAAGTTTAATACCGATGGATCCTCCAAGGGAAATCCCAGGCATGCAGGTGTTGGAGGGGTTGGAAGGGACATCGTTGGTGTTGTTACTTTCCTCTTCTTCATCTATAAGGGGTAGCACACTAATAATCTAATGGAAGGCCCTACTATCCTCATTGTGTTAGAATGGGCTTATGCTCTTGGCTAGTGCAAGATTATTTGTGAGTCCAATTCTCATATATTGGTTAATATGTTGAATGAGCAGAATCTGGATGGTGTTAACTAGTAGTTGACTTTGGTGGCTCGATAGATTAGTTGCCTTAGTACCTCGTTGGATTTTGCCTCTTTTGTCCATATCCCTCGGGAGTGGAATAGGGTGGTTGATTGCTTGGCTAAATGGGCTTTTGAGCAAAAGGGGGAGTGGAGGGTTGATGTTTGGTATTAGATAATTCAATAACAATTAAATATAAAAGGGATTTTTTAATATATAGTTTTAGGAATGATGAAGGATAAATTTGATGTGGCATTAAGATTTGAAGGTCTTGAAATTAAAAATGAATATTTTGGGTCTGTATTTTTCCTTTGAATTATACTAGACTATAAATTTTGTGATGGATTGAATCTACAAATCTAGGTCATTTCTAAGAGCATAGATATAATCTATAATCCATGAACCTAGCAAATTTAAGTTATTTTTAGTGCTCCAAATTCAAAAATTCCTAAAATGATATGCAAATGATAAGCAAATTAAGCTCAAAATTGATTAGATTGGATGATAAATGAATGCACTTTGAATGCCTTTAAATACCATTGTATAGCAATAATCACACAAAACATGTACCAAGTTGAATCATGGTATGAAATAAATATGCTTGTGTCGCCAAAAAAATGTATAGTTGGACATTTTTACACTCATTTGAGTCTTTCTTATGGACTTTGGCTTGATTTTTCCAAGATTTAATGTTGTAATGTGGTCAACACATTCACATTAGATCTTGGACCCTTGTGAATCAATAAGAATTTTAGGATGTCTTGTAAAAGTGTTGTGAAGTGTTGTAACCCACTTTCACACTTTTCTAGGAACCTTTCATTATAACTCACCTAAATAACTTCTTTTTATCACTTACCAAGTCTTATTTCAAAGTGTTGTAAAAAACTCTCACGCTTTTCTAAGCTTGTCATCAATAATTCAACCCTTTCTTATGTTTAAATGACCCCTTAATGCACTTTTCGACCCTACTTAAGTGTGTTTCGAAGAATAATCCCGTTAAACCTCATTAAATGCACTTTAATTCCTGATACCCAGTAAAATTTCCCTGGTGGGACCAAGTCGCCACTTGGGGCGACTTAGTCCCACTGGGCACAAAAAACAAAATTATTTTAATTTTATGGCAGGATTTTATTCTCTTAACCTTAAGGTCAGCCTGTGATGTGTTATTTTTGGGAAATATTGTAAAATCAAGTATAAATAAATGGTTTTCCTCTCATTTTCACCCCCATTACTCTAATACATTCATCCACACATTAGTATACATTCATTCATAATTATCAAGCTTTTTAAGCATTATCAAGCATCCATTGGAGCATCTTCTTGCATATCTTCAGATTTCTACATCAAGGGTTTGGTGACTTGTGGCATTGCATGTTTTCCATTCATCATTCTCTCTTTATTTCATTTTATTTTCAAGGGATTGGTTACCAAATTGGGGTTTGACCAAGGCAAACCCCTATTCACTAACCCTTAACCCTTTTTCCCTCTTTACATGTGTGTTTTGCAAGTCTTGTATGATGATTTTTCAAAGAGAAAGGTGTTAAAAAGTGGTCAACAATCCATCAAATTCATTCAAGTCAAAAAGCCCTAATTGAAGTTTGGAGACCTTTTTCAGCCCAATTTTTGCAGTTTCAAAATTGGCCACCTGTCAGGAAGAGAAGTGTAGACCGAAAGCTATAGAATTCTGCCTCGAATTTCCCGAGATTCCCAAGTAGACTAAGTCACCATCTATGGAAAATTAGTCCCATTTCCAGGTCTGAAAAGTCATTTTTGTATTTCTAGATACCCTTTTGGTAGAAACTTGTTTCGACAGAATCTCCCCGAAACAGGACTAAGTCGCCCAGCTCGGGGTGAGTGTCCCAGTTGGCTTCAATGATAAATTCTACAGGATTCTGAAGCCTCTCTACATCACATTCCAGTTTCCAGGTGCATCTCTCTAGTATCTTCCATTTCTATTGTTGTTTTCTTGTATTCTTAGGTCATTCTTGCATATTTATGTTGTTTTCTTGTATTCTTAGGTCATTCTTGCATATCATAATGTGTTTTCAAACAACTTGCTTTTCTTAGGTTTTACATTAATAATCAATATATTTTATCAGTTTATTGCATTTAGACATTTCATTTAGGCATATTTCATTCATACTTGCATTAGTTTTGAGTGGGGACATTGCACATTTTGGTCCATCTCTCTCCTTTTAGGTGGAAAACCTTAAAAGTGCTAGAGAACTCGTGGGTACCAAAATCGGTGTCCATAATGCTATGAATGGATTTTTTGTGGTTTTTCAAGAACACTCAATTGAAATATGGTTGTTGAAGGAGACCCTTATTTTTGCAATCAAACAAGTTTATCCGTTGAGCCTTGGTATGTGGGCTTTATCCCATGTAAGAGATTCCTTCATGAATACCTATCTAGATCCATAATTTGTAGTTACCCATGGAGTTATAAAGACCTGACATTCTATAATCCAATTTTACAACCCTTGGGAAGTCTATAGATTCCTCTCATCTCACAATGGAAAGGAAGGTAACTACTCATTCCTATATTTGTATTAAAAATTAATCTCAATAAGCCTCTACCTAACTCTCTAGAGATTAGATTGGGAAACTTGTAATGGATTCAACAAATAGACTATAAATCCCTTCCCTTTTATTGTTGAGTTTATCATGCCTATGGGCACCTACAAAGATATTTCCCATAAAGGGTTACAAATCCATCCTAATCACTACTAGATGGTTTTATATCTAAAGCTAAAGGAAAATAAAAAGCCTTTCCCCATGTAGATGGATCATATCCATATGAATTTGTGCTTATGAAAACAAACGATAGATAAAGACCATCGAATTACCAAAAAGGAAGATTATCAAGAGGAAATTTTAATAACAAATTTAATGCCCCGAAAAAAATTGAGAACCTAGGCATAGTATAGTTAAGCAACGCCTAGTAGGCCAATAATTAGATCTAGGCAATCTTGTTGCATCTCCTTGCTTGGCAAAAACTTGTGATGTTTTTGAATTGTAAGTGCCCTTGAATGTGAGTATCCATAACTTTCACAACTATATTAAGGAATATTCCAAGCATCAAGAATCTAATAATATGGATATCCCTATGAATAGCACCTCCCCTTTCACTATAATTACTCTCATTTAAGACTCCTTATAACATGTCAATTGTTCACTGAAGTAAATTTTTCCTACGTTTTCACTTTGCGAGTAATTAAACTAAGTAACAATCCATTGCAATAAAAAAAATATTTTCTTTATTGAGAAAAAATGAACATAGATGTCATAACAATGAACAATAACGATACTATTTCAATGTAATAGATTCAAGATAACAAATTTTCCAATAATGTGTACAAAGTACATACATGGCTCAATCAAGCTTTGAGCAATAGATATAGATATTCCAAGAACCTCCTTTCAAATATTGGTCTTCTTATCACCTGTTGAGGAGGAGAAGCATCACTCAGGCACTTTTTTGCCAACCACATTCTCATATGCGGTCCCCCGTGCATCTATCATATGATAGATGGCCCCACCCTTCGACGAAGAGATTAATGGAGTAACCCCGTAACGAAAACCAACTAAGATTAGTGTTGTGTCCTACATGGCTAGAACTTGTAAACCCACAATCTAGAACTAGCATGCAAATAAATGGATCACGGTGAATTGACAATAAAGCCAAAGGCAATTACACTTCTTTGCCAAAGTGTTCTCACCCAGTACTTTGAGTGATAGTCGTCCTACTCACATACACTACTCAAGCTCAATTTGACTTTAGGCCACTATATACTATGTATAGGTTTATCCTTCAAAGGGTAGTCTTTAACCCTAAATATAACCTATTCCCATAACTTATTGATATATCTACTCATAAAGCATAAATGCAAGTTACCCTCCCTTTATGGATAATCAAACCCTAGTTGTAACTTGGGAACAACCAATTATACCAATAACTAGCTATGGACAACTCTTAAGCTATTTCTGCTTAATCATGTCTAGTAAATATATACCTATGACAAACAATCTCTCTTATTACGGAGTAAATACAAGCACTTCATAGAAAAGAGTAACATAGCTTCTTATTCCTTTCTAAAGAAAAATACTATATTTTTCTATTGTGTGTTCCAATAAAATCATTCACACAATCTTTTATAAACAAAGATAAATAAAGGAAGATTTATCCTACCTGTAATATGCTTGTCCAATTGATTGATTGTTGCATAACTTTCCAAAACAACAACTAGCTTACTTTGATCTCTCAAGAAATGCCTCAATAAACCTCTCTCTCACAAGTTGATAATATTCTTCTCTCAAAAATACTCAATGCTCTCACAAAATACTCAGAATTAAATTGCAAATTAGAAGTGCATAATGGAGTGGAAAAAGAATGAGTAACAAATGAGAGAGTATGCTTCTCTATCTATACAACAACAAGGAGACTTTAAAGCCTACAAAAAAGGCATGTAAATTGACAACATTATCCATGCTAGCCAACTCACTTCACTTGACAAAATGGTGGCAGCAAATAAAGAGTTTACTCAGCATACTAAGCTATGGGTTGACCTCTCAGTTTTGACAAAAGCTTGTAACTATTTCAATCAGCACATGATCAAAAGGTGATAGTCGATTTCTTCCTATAATGGACTTTTATAGCATTTAGAATTTCATGTTATGGCACCAAGCAAGTAGTCACCTCCCTATAGTTCAAGTGCGGCTTAACTCTTTTGAATCAGTCTATATTTAAAATATAACACATCGCACAAGTTGACTAAGTCTATGCACAACAAAAAATAAAGGAATGATGAGTCACTTTGTCTAATAAATGACTTTTGACCATTTCCTTATCTCGTCGTAACTTATCCTATCTTAATGCATTTACATTTACTTGTTGTTTGGTAATTATTCCATCGCCATATGATAAGGCGTCCCAAGAGTAATTGTTGTTTACTAAAATGTATTCTCTCTCGAGGCATCGACTAAGTCAAACTCTCCATATCGACTTATTTGCTACACTATATATATTGCATATAGTTCAATCTTTATTCATTACTAATATTCATTATTTTTGGCCTTTACAATGCATTTAAATGTTGCATATAAATTGGCCTATGTTCATGTAATAATTTGGCCTCTAAGCATTGCTTATTTTAATCGACCTCCAAACATATAATCATATTTAAATATACATTCATATATTTACATATACATATATATATGTATATCCACACACACACACACACACACACACACACACACATATATATATATATATATATATATGTTAATATATATATATATATATATCATGCCAATAAAGTATGTATACATTCGATATACAAATGAATAAAACCAAGTTAACATTCTTATAGTAATAATAATTACATTGTTTGTGTACATATATATGTATGTGTACGTATATCGATACATTCATATGGGCATATCCACTTGCCAACCATACATGTGTATCAATACATGTATACATACATACATACATATATACACACACACACACACACATTCAATTGCACACCATATTCATACACAATTACTATCGTATTGATAAGCACCTACGTGCGATATATTTATACATAAACATATACATGTCGTTAGGTCCATTTGATAGTTCCAT